>CM040817.1:350000-367500 GCA_022828995.1 Vimba vimba
TAAATGATCCGACTACACTAAGAGCTTTTCTCTGTAAAGCAACATCTTCTAAACTCTAACCCTTTCCAGCAGAAGTGTGTTAAACACGTATTATTATCCTACTGTAACTGCAAATGTTTCGTTTTTTAATCAAATCATAACATTCTGACGGCATTAAACTCTGGCACATATAAAACACATCATTACAATACATTTTAATTTAATTCGACCAAGTAAAAAGTGTAAATAGCAGGAAAACACCCCTCGTTTTTGAGCTAAACCCTACATGTGCATCAAGAGACACGATAAACCAGAACCAGAACCAGAACCAGAACCATAACGCAGAAGAGCATCAGATCAACACTACACTGAGGGCTTATGAATGAACGCGATCTCGGTGTTGTTTAGGCATCAGCTTCAGTGTCGCTCTGTGAATACTGTACAAACTGATAATCTAATGTTGTGCATTAGCTCAGAATAACAAACGAGTCACATGAGCGTGTCGCGGGGTGAACGAGCTCCACGTGATCAGAGTAAAGGTCAAACTCACCTCAAATCACTTTAATAAATATATCTAATATTCACGTTTATCACTGATCAACAAACGCATCCAGCGGCGCGAGCCATTGCTCATGAGCGGAAGCGCGTCACCGTCACTTCCGACTTCCGGGCTTTTATTATTTAAATCAACCAAAATCTACACAAAAGTCGATTTCAACAAAACTATATGATAATAAACTGCGTGTTGCACAGTTTATCAGATAAATAAATACTGTTTTTGTTATATATTATAATCTAATATACCTAGTAACCATATGTTTCCTAGTATGCTTATGATTTGTGATGTTTCAATGCTTCATAACTAAGCTGAATAATGGCGATATTGTCTTCTGTAGAGCTGCGTAGTTTCATCATTTATGAAATTTGCAACATTAACACAGGTTTTTCCTGCCATTTAGACTTTTACTTTAATGGAATACATGTAACGGTGTTCTAAAAACAAAGTAATCTGAATACAATTACATTTAGTAATAAATGGGAATACTATCAGGATTACAATGGTTTCATTTTAAGCTAAATAAATGGGTATTTCGACATAATAACGCTATATCAAGCGCTGCTAGTTTACAGTTGCCAGTCGCGAGCCTCCTGCTGGTGCACGCGCAAATAACACCTGTCAATCATTCTCCTCAGACGCTGCCAAGTTATTAATCACGATGCTTCCCGCCGGGAAAAAAACTTTTTCATGTCTGGAAAATTCACAATTATTTTGTTTTCAAAGAGGAAAAAGAAAACAACATGGTTGTACAGCATAAATTATGTCTTTCAGTTATGAGGACGCTTCTATAGCAAAGGACTGAACAACATCCAACTTAACCACGGCCTTGAGCAACATCCCAGATAGCACACGTACGTCGGGCCGACGTTGGCCCGATGCACAAAGTTCCATCGGCACGATGTCGCTCAGAGATCGTTTGCTCATCGGCAATATGTCGCCTCGACGTCGGCCTTTGATCGCAAATGATCTCCGGCCGATGTTTGAACGATGCAAAGCTGTAAATCTTTTGCCAGCTCTGCATGGGTTTTATAGGACCTTTATTTATATAGGTCGGACCTTTCGGGCTACTCCTTACATTAGACACCATGCGCTGCTTTCATTGACGCACGCACTTACGAACACACGCATGCACACACACACACACACACACACATACAGAGCGGAGATCGCGCTGCAACACTCACTCAGCAGCACATAAACTGTAGTCAACATTGCCCCGAGACTTAAATTGATAAAATAGCTTTGATACTGAACACATGCAACTTTCATCCCTCTTAATGGCCATATTCAAGAAAAAAAAGTGGAGTAGTTTTACACTTCCATCTTACCTCGCACTCTTTCAACGTTAAACTGCTGGAATACATGCTCTGCTTCTGTGAACAAACACCACCTTCTATGATTTGATTGGCTATCTATTTGGATGGTCGCTGTAAGGTAGACCAGCCTAAAATGTAACTTTTAAACCTTTTTGCCATCCTAAAAACAGAGCGGAGCAAGAATTTCCAATATTGTATTTCCAGTTTGGCCATTTCTAACTATTGACATACTATTGTTATTATTGACGTATAATTATACACTGCAAAAAATGATTTTCTTACTTAGTATTTTTGTGTTGTTTCTAAAGCTAAATTATCTGCCAGTGGGGTAAGAAAAATAATCTTGTTTTCCAATTGAATCAAGATTATTTTTCATACCCCACTGGCAAATAATTTAGCTTGTTTTAAGCAAAAATTACTTAAATTACTTTGTTTATCTGAAAACAAAATAGAATTTCTTATGTTATTTTACTTCTCTAGTAAATGCTTCTTGATTTAAGAATTTTTAGATATTTGAACTGGAAACAACACAAAAATACTAAGTAAGAAAAGCATTTTTTTGCAGTGTAGGACATGTCCCGCTCAATGTCTATGTACATATATACAGCCCTGGAGTTACTTGACTATCCAATATAAAAAAAGTAGGCTCTACTGACATTGAAAAATATCTTCTTAATTTTTTGTGTAACTGTCTCTAGTATAATGAACAGACACAATTCAAGTTAAGACATTTTAATGACACCAGAAAGAACTCCAGGAGAAAAGGGATCAAAAAGGAACAGCAACAATGTAGAGAAGGATTCTTCCTGGCAACCTGTAACAGAGTGAAAAACATTGAGAAAAAGCAGTTAGGAGGACTAAAGCTAAGAATAAAATTGTCATTACACTGGATAATATAATTAAAAATCTAACAACAATCAAAGGTACATCAGCTGGCAAACCATTTAATAGTTTAATAGGTTTAATAGTATATTTAAAGGGAAATGATTGTGGTGGGGAGTTTGCTCAAACTATGGCAGCGATACAGCGAATAGTTGTTCTAAAAGACGGCGCCGTCCGCGGAGTGCTTTCAAAGGCCAGTGAAAGCATACTTTCAGTTAAGTTGTAAGTAGATGCTAACTGTTTCTCATGGGTTCGTATGGTATTTTAAACATTTACAGGGGTAAGTCTGTGATTTTATTGCCATCCGAATCCATAATGTCAGTGTTTCTTCTCACCCAACCCCCGTACATTTCTTAATTTCTTTTATAAAGAACACCGTTTTCTCACATAACGCAGTGAAGCAGCCCCTGCACGAGTGAATAATTGATTCTCGAGCCATCAATATCAGTAGATTCAGCAGCATCGCCACAGGCAGCACTGGGTAACGTCACAAGTAAGAAGGAATATCTTTAGCAGCTTTCTAAGGTATGGTTCGGGGAACACGCCTATAAATGTTATACCTTTAGTTAAGTTAAACCTTAAGAGTCTTCGTAGCACACTAAGAGACAACGTTATCGGGAAACCCAGCCCAGGTGTTTATGAATGAGACACTAAACACGCGTTTGGGCATGATCAGTCATCAAATTACATTCATAACCGGCCTTAAAGTGTGTCCTCGGCTTTATGCAGTTATTATAGAGCGATGTTGCAATAATGAGACAGAAAAGCATGTGCGTCAATATTATTATTTATTTATTAATTCAGTTCGTTTTAATTAATTCGTTCATTCTTTTTTTCTTCTATTATTACAGATGACAGTAGACTAGCCAAATAAATGAAGCAAAAAGCCTTTTAACAAGTAAAGCCTATCAATAACTATTTATTTGTTATATTATCTGCAATAAAAAATCCGTGCTGCAGGACTATCCATTTATTTAGCCTATTATTACCGTTAACTACGCGAAGTGATATGGAACTGTAATGCGGTCAAGACCTGCCTGGAACTACTTTAGCCGTGCGTTTCCCTGAAAATAATGCACACCTTAGAACGTTCGTCAACCAATCAGATTCAAGCATTCAACAGCCCTGTAGTATAATTGGTTTTAAAAGTGTTTAAATTAATGATTCAATTGAGTATCTTTTTTTTAATAGACTGGAACATGTTATTCTAATGTATGTTATTGTGATCTCCATTTTAAACAAAACAAACACGATTTTAAACCAAATAGATTCTCAGTTTATCCTGAATTAGGGACCGTTCACATATCGCGTCTAAAAATGTGTGGAAAGTGCTCTCTCCTTTCTACAAGCACTTGCGCTCCCGTGGCGTCTGTCGATGCTATGCAACCATGAACTGCTCTCCATGATGACGAGGAAGTATCAGCAAAGGATTAATTGATTTCTAGCCCTTGCATTAGCTTACTACTACTACTAAATATACTACTAGATATATTTATGGAGATGAGAAATAAAAACTCGCCCTGTACAGCTATGATCAGCTGTTCAGCCGAGTTTTCCATGTTGTTACGGAAAGGCCAAAGCTGATCGGTTATTTTTTGTCACATGACCTGCGGTGCGCTTGTGGCATTCTGAAAAGTTGAGATGTTTTCATCTCGCTGTGGCATATGCATGCCTGGAAAAACGAGCACGCTGCATCGCATGCGCGTCACTTCTATTATGGTATTACCGGTGTTGTCACACTTTGACTCATTGGTGGGGAAATATCCGAACGTATGACTTACAGAAGGTACAATTAACTAAGAACGTTTCGGGAAACACGTATTAACGATAAGGTACAGCTTAAGGTATAACTTAGGAACGACGTAGCGTTAAGAGGGTTTCGGGAAATCCAGCCCTTATCATAATTAATAACGTGTTTCCTGAAACGTTCTTAGTGTTGCGCTTTTATTGAGCAGGTCATGCAATAACATAAATTTGTTATTTACACCAATAATGTGATGCGGCTGCTGGGCAATCTGGTGAGTTTTGGAGGTGGAGCATTGAAGAGAGGGGTGTGTTTGTTTGGGTTCATTCCAAATATCAACTATGTCCAACAGCGTTTTTGAAATATCGCTTACCCCACCTTAATATCTGGCAGTGTTTTTATGTCCATTTATAGTTGCCATCATCTGAAGTCTTCACAAGTGAGGCTGGATCCAAACTGGAGCTGCTATAATCTGTAGTGAACTTGCTGAGCATCCTGAGATAGAAACAGGGAAGCAACAGGAGAAAGATTAGCATAGCTGCAGTTCATATTATTTCAGGCAAAAGATGATCATGTGCACTTTTTACTATTTCATCACATATTAACTTAGAACAAGATTATGAGATGTGTTAATTGAATGCTTGGCTAAAGAGTTGTGTCTTTAGTCTAGATTTAAATTGGGAGAGTGTGTCTGAGCCCCGAACATTATCAGGAAGGTTATTTATGAAAGTAAAAGAGTAGCAAAACTCGAGAGCATAAAGATGTGAATTTGAGAACTTGTCCCCTGTAAAATACAAGTCCAAAGTTGAATTTAGAGATTTGCACTCGCAGAAAGTGACTTAACGCATAGACAGTGATATTAAAATAAATAAATGATAACTCTGTAAACACCATACTAATTAAAAATAGACTACTATGTACAGTTAAGCGTTTTCCTCACATAGAAAACTGGTAGAAAACGCTTAAAGGTCCCATGGCATGAAAATTTCACTTTATGAGGTTTTTTAACATTAATATGAGTTCCCCTAGCCTGCCTATGGTCCCCCAGTGGCTAGAAATTGTGATAGGTGTAAACCAAGCCCTGGGTATCCTGCTACGCCTTTGAGAAAATGAAAGCTGGTAATAATCATAAATGTTTCTTGAGCGTCAAATCATCATATTAGAATGATTTCTGAAGGATCATATGAAGCTGTGATGCTGAAAATTCAGTTTTGATCACAGGAATTAATTACATTTTACAATATATTCACATAGAAAACTTAGAAAAATTTGTTATATTATTTCACATTATTATTGTTTTGAATGCTGTCTTGGTGAACATAAGAGACTTCTTTCAAAACATATTTTTTTTTACCAACACAATTAGTGTATGTTTGACATTAGTGTATGTTTGAAGTTTTACTTACTAATCATATGGTTCATAGCGCCTTAGAGATGATGATCCGAGATGATGATCCGCCCAACTCTGCTACGGTGGAGGCCAGGGCACCAACGCTGAAGGATCTAGGAACACAACAAACCATTTGTCACAGAGCCAACAATATTATTATATAATGCCAGGTTTATAACAAGTAAGAAGCTATAGCTAAGCTATATTATATATAAGCTACAGCAGAAGTGAAATGCTTTTCTGAGATGAGTTTCTGAATCTATTTGACCTGCATCTGGGCATGGAGTACCTATGGCCTGAGGGAAGTAGCTTGAACTGGCAGGACAAAGGATGACTAGGGTCAGCTGCCTTCTTTGCCACTCTGTTGGAGTAAATGTGTGAGAGAGGGGGAAAGTTAATGCCTGCAATCTTGCTACACGTCCTAACAATACTATCTAATCTTTTTTTTTTTGTAGACAAGGAACCAAACCAGCAGATAAAACAGAAGGTTAAAACAGACTCAATAAAACAAGAATAAAACATTCTCATCAAAGTGGGGTCAATGTTAAAATTCCTGTCTACGGTAAAAATGCATTTGCTGCTGGGCTTTGGCACAAACAGCATCAGTGTGTGATTCAAAACATAGCTTACTATCAATTATTGTGCCAAGGTACTTGTATTCTTGTACTCTCTCAATAGGTTGGCCATCAATGATAGTGAGGGGAAAAGGGGGGGCTCTGTTTCCTAAAATCAATAATTTAATTCTTTAGTTTTGGATTTCCTACCTGTATTTCCTACTTCTCCGGCAGCAGCTTTCTTCAGAAATGGTCAAGTCGTGGAGCTTTCCCTCTGTTATGGGTTATTTTGTTGCTGCTGAAATCACAGAACATTTTTTTTAATCAATATTTGTTTACCATTGAGCTGTTTCAACCAGTTTCCTCACTCCATGTAAGTGACGTCACCGATTAGGCCTACATACGTTTATGTTTACGTTTGTGTAAAATAAATTAGCTCACTTCCAAGTAAAACCTTTACAAAACCTCTCATATACACATAAGAAGTGATTAAAAGCCCAAACTTTCATAAACAAAAGCTCAACCGAGTTAACATTAACTTAGCTTAACTTAACGTAGCTGCTAACGTTAACTTACCTCTTCTGAAAACGGTTGAGATGCTAACGGACTTTTTCCGAAGACACAAAACCATGTCTATAAAAGTAAATATTCAACATAAGTGTATCAATTACAAGTAAGATAAGTGTCAAGAACAGTTGTGTGTATTATTCGTGTGATTTTAGAGACTAATATCACCTGAAAGCTGTGAAAACAACAGCGAGAGAGGGAGTTTTCCTGCTTACCAGTCGCATTGGTCCCGCGGCGTTTCCATGGCAACTCTGCGCCGCGGCCGCTCCAGTGTTTGAAAGGGACTTGAAAGTTCACGCGCACAACGCGACATCGGCCTCCCGTATAGTGGGCCGACCTAAAGCCGACGTAACGGAGCTGGGAAAATAGAGCACTGACTGACAAGAGATCTGCCTACGCCTGGCCGACGCCTTTGCGATGTTATAGAGAGGGAGGCCGACGCTCGATGTTGGGCCAACGTCGGCCCGACGTACGTGTGCTATCTGGGATGTGTTTTGAAATAGACTAATACATAGACTTTGTAATTTTGTGTATAAACTATAATTGTTTTTTTCCCTTGTACGTGTCAAAAGTAAAATAAAGAATAAAACCATCTGTTGAACAATACTGTAGCCACTAGATGTCTGTATAGCCTTTTATAAAACTATATACGAGGCTGTGTAATCTCTAGTTGGCGAAAAGGCACGATTACTTAGTTTTAATAGCCTAGTTTTTATTAGTTTTAATTTTAAATTCATATTAAATAAAAGTAGTTTGATGATATTGCTGTTTACTTGACTTTATTTACATATGTGACCTTAATCCAAACGTAATCAGATTACATTACATTACATTGTACATTTTGTACATTTGAGAAGTAAACCACTGGGTTTTTTTGGGCCGTCGAACTGTTAGAATCTGTGTGTCAAAGCTGCGTGAGCCACTGGCCTGATTTTACACTGAAGTGAAGCGCAGAATCGGTTGAATGAACCGACTCACTCATTAAGACTCATAAGACTTGCGGTCTTACTCTCATAATCGAAGTATCAGTTCTTTGTGTCATTAATTTCCTATAATTATAGGCTTTTCAAAATAATATATTTAAAACTTTAATGTCATAACACTATGCAATTGCAGTTGCTGTGTTAATCCTCTGAGCAGCATTAAACAGTTTGTAAATACATCTAAATGCCACTTCAGAATTCAGATGCAACTTCTTTGGTTGAAACTGATGTCATTTGATTTGTAACAGCCTATTGTCTTATTATTCTAATTGAGTTTGTTGATTAAATTTAAGAATTTAACCAAATATGACAAATATATTTAAAAATATTTAAAAAATTGCCCCTATAAGGATAAAAAATCTTTAAAATATATCTAAATTACGTCATATGCTCTCATTGACAAATGTGGAACAGTTAGTCCATGCGTTCATGAGCTCAAGGCTAGATTACTGTAATGCTCTACTGGGTGGTTGCCCTGCACGCTTAATAAACAAACTACAGCTGGTTCAAAACACAGCAGCTCGACAGCAGTCCTGTTATCTCTGTAAATCTGCTTTGAAGCAATCTATATGTGTATAAAGTGCTATAAAAAATAAAGGTGACTTGACTTACAAACACACGAGAATCTAGCCATGATGTGACCAGTAATAATATTAAACCATCCCAAACAAAAACTGAACAGAACTTGCAGACAACACTGTAGTGTTTTGTTTGTTTGTTTATTATTATTCAGCATAGCTTCAGCAGCCTTCCCTGCTTATGTTTTTTTATGTTTTTTGACAGATGCTCATCATGATCAGTGACGCAGTGGATCTCTAGTAGGGGATGGGTCCGTAGTACGCAGTGTAGGCCGCGATGATGCCGGACGTGTCCATCATGTCCTCGCACGCCAGGTTAGCTTCACACACTTCCCTGAGACTGAGAGAACACAAGAGTGTGTGAGATATACGCGCCAACACTGCTGAGTGTGTGTGTGTGTGTGTGTGTGTGAGAGAGAGAGAGAGAGAGTGTGTGTGTGTGTGTAATTAAGATAATTAAGTGATGATTGAGCATAAATGATGAACACCTGCTGTTAACAAGCAGAATCACTGAAGTCAGAAGTGCTTGTGTTTCTCTTTCCTTCAGACACAGCCTTAGCCAACATAGTATAAAACTCATGGCTCCCAGCATGCAGATTATTAATGTAAGTTTGTGTCTAAAAATAATTGCTACAATTTAAAACTCAAAATTCAGAATGTCTGATCTATTGCAAGAAAGTGTGGTTGGTGAATATAGTCTATTAATAACAAATAACCACTTATGGTCAGGGATAAGATTAGTGAATTACTCTACTTTATGATGCTGAAATCCATATCACCTGATCATCTTTGTTTCTGGCTTCCTTTGCAACAAATTATGTATTTTGTTAAACACTGTTATAAAGACCACAAACTCAGATAATAAGCCAAGAGTCACACTGCCCAACTAAAGGAAACACCGATCACCATAATGGTGACCAAGCATCTTCAATAAAACATCAACATCTAAACCTCTGTTAGTTCTCAAAAATAACTTCTGTAGATCAATGGCAGAAATAGTCAATCTGGTTAGTAATAAGTGAAGCGGGTAATGCTGTTTGTGGAGATGTTTAATCCTCCTCTGCTGAGATCCTCAGAGATTTAATGTCTTCTTTTATCTTATTTTAGCCATGATTTCACTCGGCGACAGGTTTTGAGAGATCGCAGACAAACGCCCGACGCGATCTGAGAGAATCACTATGAGACGCCCCTGAGATATTAACACGATGACCCGCAGCCAATGAGAGAGCAAGTTACAGGACAGGGGAGGAGTTATAGACCAGAATCACTATTTTAATGGATATATTTACAATTATATTAGACAGAAACAAAGCACAAACATTTGCTTGACCAGCAGCACATTGCAAACTTATTTATTTTTCCCCATCTCTCTTTGCAGAAACACAACCCTTGCTCCCCGCTCTCCCCAATCACTTCCTCCTGCAGAATCAGTTTTTCTTGACTATCTGATTGATACCCCAGATAGTCGCGCAGTTAGGGTAACCTAACCCTAACCCTAACCATTAGGCTGTTGTTGGAGTCAGTTGTAGTTCTTGTGTTTCTCTTTCCTCCAGTGATTCTGCTTGTTAACAGCAGGTGTTCATCACTAATGCTCAATTATCACTTAATAAATCACTTAATTATCTCAATAACTTTAAACTTCAACACTCTTTAGAGTTAATTTAACTCTGGGGATTTTGCTTTATGTGTGTGTGTGTGTGTGTGTGTGTGTGTGTGTGTGTGTGTGTGTGTGTACCTCTCCAGCTGAGTCAAACTCAGGTCAGCGGCAGTCACCCCAGCTCTCTTCTGTCTCACCAGCGTTGAAGCCTCTTCTTGCTTCACAAACACACCTGTGAAGAGACATTCAAACTCATTCCCTCTCCTTTCTTTCTTCCGTAACGGATCATAAAATCATCCGGTTTTCATCAGTGTGTGAAGAACAGGCGCACATTCAGACAGATACGCTCAGATAAACTCCTCAGACTTGACCCTTCTGTAGATGTCTTTGACCGTCCCTGTGTTCTTCCTCAGGGTTTCCGTCTCGTTCTCCAGCACAAACATCTAAACATTCTTAAATCAAGATACATTTACTGGAGAACAACAATGACTGAAGATATTCAGTCTTTTTTACTGAATATTTGTATTTTCTATCTAAACTTTAAGTGAGTTTGTGCTTAAAACAAGAACAAATATCTGCCAATGGAGTCAGAAAAATAAACTTGATTCAAATGGAAAACAAGATAATTTTGTTTAATAATTGTCAGATATTTGATCTTGTTTTAAGCACAAACTCATTTAAAGTTTAGATAGAAAACAACAAATATTGCATTTTATGTATGAATGTAGGTTCTTATGTATTCTATTTTGATATCATTTGTCAACATTTCTATCATCACTTCTATCTAACAACACATTGTGAAAATGAGTGTACTGAATGTAGCTTGACTGTAAATTTCATACATAATGCCTTAATTATTATTACTACACTAGTTTCCCACTTTTGTCTCGATCATTGGTGTAATTACGATATGTCCGGCTCCACTTGAAGGGTGAAGCTGTTCCTGTGAAGTTGAGCTGGAGCCCAAACAAACACACCTGGAGCAGCTGATCTCCAGAGATCCTCAGCACCGGCTCATAATGATGAGGCTCAGCGACCAACACTGACCTTCGACAACACGCCATTTACTCTACCTTCCACACGGAGCAGGTTTGACCAACACACAACACATGTAAACACACACACACACACACACACACTACATGTCAACACATGTGTCTCACCATCATCACTGGGAGATTCAGATTTAGGGCCTGAGGAATCAGGAATACCTGCATAAGAACAACACACAGAGAACAGTTATACACACACACTATCATACACACACACACACTCTCACACACACACACTGACCTGCGCTCAGGCTTGCAGTCATCATGCAGCAGAAGATCAGGAGCGTCAGGCTCTTCATGTTTGTCTCCGTGTTTAAGTTGATCTGTGACTGTGTGTCTCTGTGTCACTCACATCATTTATAACAGTGACATCACAAGGACCGGACATCATGATTGGAGGAGGAATCAAACATCCACACACTCTCTCCTACACACACACACACACACACACACACACACAGATGGCGCTCTCCACCTGATCACAAGCTCCACATATCGCTGTTGCGTGCGAGCGGCTCGTCAGCGGAGGAAGCCGGCTTCATATAAACGCTTCATATAAAGCCTCATATAAAGACTTTAATTACAGAGGTTCCTCCAGTAATGCTGTTTAGGGCCGAGAGCATCTGAGGCTCCTGTGTTTCCGTCACCTGGACGCTCCTCACACACGCCGCCGCTGGACTGCGCTGGAGCTCGTGGCTTTGGTCAAGGGTTCAGATGCTGAGCTGACATGAACCCTTCAGAGTATTCTGGCTCTGCCAGCCGTGGGCTATTTATTCCTGCAGAGTCCGCGCTCTTGGACTCACTCTATGTAATTTCACCGTCTGAGTTGCGAATCGCTGAAGTGCAGTGGCCAAGAATTGTGCGATCTCGTTCAGGAGACTCAGAATAAACTGCGTGTACACGTGGATCTTCACAAGATCCAGAGAGACTCACTGAGGTCACTGAGGTCAGAAATAATGAGCAGACGAAGGCCTTTCAGGTTTGCAGGAGTTTAATAGTGAAAGCGCTTTATTGATAAACAAAGACAGATTAAAAAATCAGCATCACATACAAAACGACTGATCTCTTGTGTGTGAAACATATGGCTTCAACATTTTAGTCCTCAGATTAGGTTCATTTTTGTAATTTGAATCTAATAAGAAATATATTTGCAGTCATGTACTCAGCTTTGAATAATGTTTAATGCGTTAACAAAAGAGAAATTGTCAGTATTGCGTAAATATCTGGGCGAACTGGCCCGTTGTCATTGAGCGAGAGGACGTTAGTAACGTACACATGACACAAAAGGATATATATATATATATGTGTGTGTGTGTGAATAGGGTTAAACTGACCTATAAATGATTATTTAACCTGTAAACTGTCACCTCTCTTTTTGAACATAGATCCAAACTCAAATAATTGCAATTCATGAATGCTTAGGTTGGTCAGAAAGATAATAGCAAGCAGACACAGCAAATGTTCTGAACTAAACGTGTAATAATTTTTTATTCTTAACAAAATAATTTGGAGTCTAAAATGGCTAGAAAACCAAAGGCAGTTGTGTTACAAATTTTAAGTTGATATCACAAAAATTGAAGATCCTCTGGTGTTATTCTGTCAAAAAATAACAGTACATTTTGTAATATATGAAACATGACACCAACCACGAGGGGGAGGAGCCTGATCAAATATTTTAAGGTGCGTTTCCATGAGTTTTCCCTGGATGAATTTCGAGTGTTTCAGCTTTCCAATGACACCTAATTCCTGATAATTAGTAAAATATGTGACAGTCAACAGGTTAAATAAAGAGGTTTCATTGAGTCGGAGGCGGGGCTCAGTACGGACGCAGATGTGGGTTGGGCCTGTGCTGCTGAGCGCTGAAATACGTTTGATAGGCCAGCTGTGAGCCGAAGCGGAGCGCAAGCAGACGGCAGGGAGAGAAATCTTCACAGATCTCGGCCCGGCGCTCGGCTGGAGACTTCATCCTGAAAAACACACAAAAGACACATAAGACTGAAGGAGTGTCATCAACGACTGACGGCACGGCATTGATCTCACTAAGTGCATCTGTTTTCATGTAGAGAAAGTTATTCTCATCCACCAACTTTTTTTCCCAGAAATGGCTCTTTGATGCAGGCTCGTTGTTGTTGATGTTCCCTTTCGAGGAAACTCTATGCTGTGTCCAAGTCCTGATACTATGGGAACGCTCATTGTGTCTGAAGCACGTGTTTAACAAACTCCAATGTCATTGGTGCAACGTCACCCCATGCCACGTGACGGCGTACCATGGAAGCTATAAAGGATTCCCAAAACACAACAGCTTCTGTGTTTTCAGCAAGCACTCTATGTTCTGGTGTTTGTTTGTTCCGCAGGCCAATATATTATCATATATTAGTGAATATTGTGACAAAGCAGTTTAGATTTCCCTGTGCACTTGCTCCATCACTCTCGCACTAGGACTCTCGCTCTAGGACTCTCACTAGGACTCCCACAAGGACTCCCACTAGGACTCTCACACTAGGACTCTCGCACTAGGACTCTTACACTAGGACTCTCACACTAGGACTCCCACAAGGACTCCCACAAGGACTCCCACTAGGACTCCCACTAGGACTCTCACACTAGGACTCTCGCACTAGGACACTCACTAGGACTCCCACAAGGACTCCCACTAGGACTCTCACACTAGGACTCTCGCACTAGGACTCTCACACTAGGACTCCCACAAGAACTCCCACAAGGACTCCCACAAGGACTCCCACTAGGACTCCCACTAGGACTCCCACTAGGACTCTCACACTAGGACTCTCGCACTAGGACTCTCACACTAGGACTCCCACAAGGACTCCCACTAGGACTCCCACTAGGACTCCCACTAGGACTCTCACACTAGGACTCTCGCACTAGGACTCTCACACTAGGACTCTCACACTAGGACTCCCACAAGGACTCCCACTAGGACTCCCACTAGGACTCTCGCACTAGGACTCTCGCACTAGGACTCTCGCACTAGGACTCTCACAATAGGACTCTCACACTAGGACTCCCACAAGGACTCCCACAAGGACTCCCACTAGGACTCCCACTAGGACTCCCACAAGGACTCCCACTAGGACTCTCGCACTAGGACTCTCGCACTAGGACTCTCACACTAGGACTCTCACACTAGGACTCCCACTAGGACTCCCACTAGGACTCCCACAAGGACTCTAACTAGGACTCCCACTAGGACTCTTGCACTAGGACTCGCACAAGGACTCTTGCACTGTGACTCGCGCTGGGACTCTCACTAGGACTTGCACTAGGACTTCCACTAGGACTCCCACTAGGACTCGCACTAGAACTCTCGCACTGGGACTCGGAGTGGGACTTCACGAGAGGACTCGCACTAGGACTCGCACTAAGAATTGCACTAGGACTTCCACTAGGACTCCCACTAGGACTTGCACTAGGACTCGCACTAGGAATTCCACTAGGACTCCCACTAGGACTTGCACTAGGACTCTTGCATTAGGACTCGCACTAGGACTCTCGAACTGGGACTCTTGCATTAGGACTCGCACTAGGACTCTCACACTGGGACTCGCACTAGGACTCGCACTAGGACTCCCGAACTAGGACTCCCACTAGGACTCTCAAACTAGGACTCTTGATCTAGGACTCTCGCACTAGGACTCTCGCACTGGGACTCGCACTAGGACTCTCACACTGGGACTCGCACTAGGATTCGCACTAGGACTCACACTAGGACTCACACTAGGACTCACACTAGGATTTGAATTCAGGACTCTCACACTAGGTCTCTCACTAGGACTGGGATTTGCACTAGGACTCGCACTAGGATTCCCATTAGGACTCGCAATAGGACTCTTATACTAGGACTCTCGCACTAGGACTCTCGCACTGGGACTCGCACTAGGACTCCCATTAGGACTCGCACTAGGACTCTCGCACTGGGACTCGCACTAGGACTCCCATTAGGACTCGCACTAGGACTCTCTCACTAGGACTCTCGCACTAGGACTCTCGCACTAGGACTCTCGCAGTAGGACTCTCGCAATGGGACTCTTGCACTAGGACTCTCGCACTGGGACTCGCACTAGGACTCCCATTAGGACTCGCACTAGGACTCTCGCACTAGGACTCTCGCAATGGGACTCTCGCACTGGGACTCTCGCAATGGGACTCTCGCACTGGGACTCTCGCAATGGGACTCTCGCACTAGGACTCTCGCACTGGGACTGGGACTCGCACTAGGACTCCCATTAGGACTCGCACTAGGACTCTCGCACTAGGACTCGCACTAGGACTCCCACAAGGATTTGAATTAGGACTCTCACACTAGGACTCTCACTAGGACTGGGATTCGCACTAGGACTCGCACTAGGACTCCCATTAGGACTCGTACTAGGACTCTTACACTAGGACTCTCGCACTAGGACTCTCGCAATGGGACTCTCGCACTAGGACTCTCGCACTGGGACTCGCACTAGGACTCCCATTAGGACTCGCACAAGGACTTTCGCACTAGGACTCTCGCAATGGGACTCTCGCACTGGGACTCTCGCAATGGGACTCTCGCACTGGGACTCTCGCAATGGGACTCTCGCACTAGGACTCTCGCACTGGGACTGGGACTCGCACTAGGACTCTCGCACTAGGACTCGCACTAGGACTCCCACAAGGATTTGAATTAGGACTCTCACACTAGGACTCTCACTAGGACTGGGATTCGCACTAGGACTCGCACTAGGACTCCCATTAGGACTCGTACTAGGACTCTTACACTAGGACTCTCGCACTAGGACTCTCGCACTGTGACTCTCGCACTAGGACTCTTGCACTAGGACTCTCGCACTAGGACTCCCACTAGGACTCCCACTAGGACTCCCGCTAGGACTCCCACTAGGATTTGAACTAGGACTCTCACACTAGGACTCTCTCACTAGGACTGGGATTCGCACTAGGATTCGCACTAGGATTCCCATTAGGACTCGCACTAGGACTCGCCCTAGGACTCTCGAACTAGGACTCCCACTAGGACTCTCAAACTAGGACTCTTGAACTAGGACTTTCGCACTAGGACTCTCGCACTGGGACTCGCACTAGGACTCTCACACTGGGACTTGCACTAGGACTCGCACTAGGACTCACACTAGGACTCACACTAGGATTTGAATTAGGACTCTCACACTAGGACTCTCACTAGGACTGGGATTTGCACTAGGACTCGCACTAGGATTCCCATTAGGACTCGCAATAGGACTCTCCTACTAGGACTCTCGCACTAGGACTCTCGCACTGGGACTCGCAGTAGGACTCCCATTAGGATTCGCACTAGGACTCTCGCACTAGGACTCTCGCAATCTGACTCTCGCACTAGGACTCTCGCAATGGGACTCTCGCACTATGACTCTCGCACTGGGACTCGCACTAGGACTCCCATTAGGACTTGCACTAGGACTCTCGCACTAGGACTCTCGCAATGGGACTCTCGCACTAGGACTCTCGCACTAGGACTCTCGCACTAGGACTCGCACTAGGACTCCCACTAGGACTCCCACTAGGACTCCCACTAGGATTTGAACTAGGACTCTCACACTAGGACTCTCACACTAGGACTCTCGCACTAGGACTCTCGCACTAGGACTCGCACTAGGACTCCCATGAGAAATCTAGGACTGGGATTCGCACTAGGATTCCCATTAGGACTCGCACTAGGACTCTCGTACTAGGACTCTCGCACTAGGACTCTCGCACTAGGACTCGCACTAGGACTCCCATTAGGACTCGCACTAGGACTCGCACTAGGACTCGCACTAGGACTCGCACTAGGACTCGCACTAGGACTCTCGCAATGGGACTCTCGCACTAGGACTCTCGCACTAGGACTCGCACTAGGACTCCCATTAGGACTCGCACTAGGACTCTCGCACTAGGACTCACCCTAGGACTCGCACTAGGACTCCCAGTAGGACTCGCACTAGGATTTGAATTAGGACTCTCGCACTAGGACTCTCGCACTAGGACTCCCAGTAAGACTCGCACTAGGATTTGAATTAGGACTCGCACTAGGATTTGAATTAGGACTCTCGCACTAGGACTCTCACTAGGACTGGGATTCGCACTAGGACTCCCATTAGGACTCGCACTAGGACTCTCGCACTAGGACTCTCGCACTAGGACTCTCGCACTAGGACTCTCGCACTGGGACTCGCACTAGGACTCCCATTAGGACTCGCACTAGGACTCTCGCACTAGGACTCTCGCACTAGGACTCGCACTAGGACTCGCACTAGGACTCGCACTAGGACTCT
>CM040817.1:377500-390000 GCA_022828995.1 Vimba vimba
CCGTCAGAGATTATACGCTCAGTCTAAGGGACTGTTGTTTGGGACGAGCACCCGGTGACTCCGGCCCCATCCGTCAGAGATTATACGCTCAGTCTAAGGGACTGTTGTTTGGGACGAGCACCCGGTGACTCCGGCCCCATTCGTCAGAGATTATACGCTCAGTCTAAGGGACTGTTGTTTGGGACGAGCACCCGATGACTCCGGCCCCATCCGTCAGAGATTATACGCTCAGTCTAAGGGACTGTTGTTTGGGACGAGCACCCGGTGACTCCGGCCCCATCCCGTCAGAGATTATACGCTCAGTCTAAGGGACTGTTGTTTGGGACGAGCACCCGATGACTCCGGCCCCATCCGTCAGAGATTATACGCTCAGTCTAAGGGACTGTTGTTTGGGACGAGCACCCGGTGACTCCGGCCCCATCCCGTCAGAGATTATACGCTCAGTCTAAGGGACTGTTGTTTGGGACGAGCACCCGGTGACTCCGGCCCCATCCGTCAGAGATTATACGCTCAGTCTAAGGGACTGTTGTTTGGGACGAGCACCCGGTGACTCCGGCCCCATCCGTCAGAGATTATACGCTCAGTCTAAGGGACTGTTGTTTGGGACGAGCACCCGGTGACTCCGGCCCCATCCGTCAGAGATTATACGCTCAGTCTAAAGGACTGTTGTTTGGGACGAGCACCCGATGACTCCGGCCCCATCCGTCAGAGATTATACGCTCAGTCTAAGGGACTGTTGTTTGGGACGAGCACCCGGTGACTCCGGCCCCATACCGTCAGAGATTATACGCTCAGTCTAAGGGACTGTTGTTTGGGACGAGCACCCGGTGACTCCGGCCCCATCCGTCAGAGATTATACGCTCAGTCTAAGGGACAGTTGTTTGGGACGAGCACCCGGTGACTCCGGCCCCATCCGTCAGAGATTATACGCTCAGTCTAAGGGACTGTTGTTTGGGACGTGCACCTGGTGACTCCGGCCCCATCCGTCAGATATTATACGCTCAGTCTAAGGGACTGTTGTTTGGGATGTGCACCCGGTGACTCCGGCCCCATCCGTCAGAAATTATACGCTCAGTCTAAGGGACTGTTGTTGGGACGAGCACCCGATGACTCCGGCCCCATCCGTCAGAGATTATACGCTCAGTCTAAGGGACTGTTGTTTGGGACGAGCACCCGATGACTCCGGCCCCTTCCGTCAGAGATTATATGCTCAGTCTAAGGGACTGTTGTTTGGGACGAGCACCTGGTGACTCCGGCCCCATCCGTCAGAGATTATACGCTCAGTCTAAGGGACTGTTGTTTGGGACGAGCACCCGGTGACTCCGGCCCCATCCGTCAGAGATTATACGCTCAGTCTAAGGGACTGTTGTTTGGGACGAGCACCCGGTGACTCCGGCCCCATCCGTCAGAGATTATACGCTCAGTCTAAGGGACTGTTGTTTGGGACGAGCACCCGATGACTCCGGCCCCATCCGTCAGAGATTATACGCTCAGTCTAAGGGACTGTTGTTTGGGACGAGCACCCGGTGACTCCGGCCCCATCCGTCAGAGATTATACGCTCAGTCTAAGGGACTGTTGTTTGGGACGAGCACCCGGTGACTCCGGCCCCATCCGTCAGAGATTATACGCTCAGTCTAAGGGACTGTTGTTTGGGACGAGCACCCGGTGACTCCGGCCCCATCCGTCAGAGATTATACGCTCAGTCTAAGGGACTGTTGTTTGGGACGAGCACCCGGTGACTCCGGCCCCATCCGTCAGAGAATATACGCTCAGTCTAAGGGACTGTTGTTTGGGACGAGCACCCGGTGACTCCGGCCCCATCCGTCAGAGATTATACGCTCAGTCTAAGGGACTGTTGTTTGGGACGAGCACCCGGTGACTCCGGCCCCATCCGTCAGAGATTATACGCTCAGTCTAAGGGACTGTTGTTGAGACGGGCATCCGATGACTCCGGCCCCATCCGTCAGAGATTATACGCTCAGTCTAAGGGACTGTTGTTTGGGACGAGCACCCGATGACTCCGGCCCCATCCGCCAAAGATTATACGCTCAGTCTAAGGGACTGTTGTTTGGGACGTGCACCTGGTGACTCCAGTCCCATCCGTCAGAGATTATACGCTCAGTCTAAGGGACTGTTGTTTGGGATGTGCACCCGATGACTCCAGACCCATCCGTCAGAGATTATACGCTCAGTCTAAGGGATTGTTGTTGGGACGAGCACCCGATGACTCCGGCCCCATCCGTCAGAGATTATACGCTCAGTCTAAGGGACTGTTGTTTGGGACGAGCACCCGGTGACTCCGGCCCCATCCGTCAGAGATTATACGCTCAGTCTAAGGGACTGTTGTTTGGGACGTGCACCTGGTGACTCCGGCCCCATCCCGTCAGAGATTATACGCTCAGTCTAAGGGACTGTTGTTTGGGACGTGCACCTGGTGACTCCGGTCCCATCCGTCAGAGATTATACGCTCAGTCTAAGGGACTGTTGTTTGGGACGAGCACCCGGTGACTCCGGCCCCATCCGTCAGAGATTATACGCTCAGTCTAAGGGACTGTTGTTTGGGATGTGCACCCGATGACTCCAGCCCCATCCGTCAGAGATTATACGCTCAGTCTAAGGGACTGTTGTTGGGACGAGCACCCGATGACTCCGGCCCCATCCGTCAGAGATTATACGCTCAGTCTAAGGGACTGTTGTTTGGGACGAGCACCCGGTGACTCCGGCCCCATCCGTCAGAGATTATACGCTCAGTCTAAGGGACTGTTGTTTGGGACGTGCACCTGGTGACTCCGGCCCCATCCGTCAGAGATTATACGCTCAGTCTAAGGGACTGTTGTTTGGTACGAGCACCCGGTGACTCCGGCCCCATCCGTCAGAGATTATACGCTCAGTCTAAAGGACTGTTGTTTGGGACGAGCACCCGGTGACTCCGGCCCCATCCGTCAGAGATTATACGCTCAGTCTAAGGGACTGTTGTTTGGGATGTGCACCCGGTGACTCCGGCCCCATCCGTCAGAGATTATACGCTCAGTCTAAGGGACTGTTGTTTGGGACGAGCACCCGATGACTCCGGCCCCATCCGTCAGAGATTATACGCTCAGTCTAAGGGACTGTTGTTTGGGACGAGCACCCGATGACTCCGGCCCCATCCGTCAGAGATTATACGCTCAGTCTAAGGGACTGTTGTTTGGTACGAGCACCCGGTGACTCCGGCCCCATCCGTCAGAGATTATACGCTCAGTCTAAAGGACTGTTGTTTGGGACGAGCACCCGGTGACTCCGGCCCCATCCGTCAGAGATTATACGCTCAGTCTAAGGGACTGTTGTTTGGGATGTGCACCCGGTGACTCCGGCCCCATCCGTCAGAGATTATACGCTCAGTCTAAGGGACTGTTGTTTGGTACGAGCACCCGGTGACTCCGGCCCCATCCGTCAGAGATTATACGCTCAGTCTAAGGGACTGTTGTTTGGGACGAGCACCCGATGACTCCGGCCCCATCCGTCAGAGATTATACGCTCAGTCTAAGGGACTGTTGTTTGGATGTGCACCCGGTGACTTCCGGTCCCATCCGTCAGAGATTATACGCTCAGTCTAAGGGTCTGTTGTTGGGACGTGCACCCGGTGACTCCGGCCCCATCCGTCAGAGATTATACGCTCAGTCTAAGGGACTGTTGTTTGGGACGAGCACCCGGTGACTCCGGCCCCATCCGTCAGAGATTATACGCTCAGTCTAAGGGACTGTTGTCGACACTACCATAGTGGGACTCATAACTGGCAATAATAAAACTGCATATAGAGAGGAGGTCCAGACATTAGCTGTGTCCCAATATGAAGGCTGCATCCTTCGAAGGCCGCGGACTTCAAATGATGCAGCCTATGCGTCCTCCGAAGGACACACCATGTAGCCTCCGTAGGATTTCCTAATTGCGCAGCCAGGTGTTCCCGATTGCGCCAAGCAACAGTGCGAGAGGACAGCTGCCATCCTGATGATTCATTTGATATTAATTGAGTAAACAGCTATGGAGCCAGAATTGGCTATTGTCATTTTTATGTTTTATATTTTACTGGAGGACATGGTATTAAGGATGTTTCAGGTCATGTACTTTCGGCTTAGCCGAAGATTCAAATGTTCATTTATATCTTACCTTGATGCGATTTTGTAGGCTAGTGTATACTTTTTAATATGCACATAAATGGACCATGGTAAATATATTTACACAGGTTTTCAACCCTATTTGAATATAAAACCCCGTTGAATATAAAAGGTCAAGTGCGAATGTTACTCCCGCTCTTCATCGGCAGCTGTCAGTCACTGTTGCTAGGCGACAAGAACAATCGCACGTAGGCTAGACCAGTCCGAGCGCTTCAGATGCGCCCTTTGAAATGGGACGGAGCTGTAGTTAGCAACAATTTGTTAATGTTGTGACAATAGGCCTACATTTTGTTACTTTAATTTTCAAAATAACCAGTGGTGGTATGTAAGGAACTACATACTTTGTTAATACTAATTTTCCCACACAGGACAGCAACACTACAAAATTATGTTATTTTACAATATGATGCATTGTTTTACATTAAACTACACAAAAGTATATAGTTTAAATGTATCAACCTTGAAAATATTCAGAAGTAAAATGCAACATATGCAGTAATATAAATGCAAAACATCATAAAAACCCTGACAAGGTTTTTTTTCCTGCAGAATTCCTTTACTTTTACTCTTGATGCCTTAAGTACATTAGAGTATGCAAGATAATTTTGCTTAACTAAGGTTTGAAATATATGACAAGTAATTTTTCCCCAATGCGGTATTAGTGGTTATTAAAAGTACTTTAGTGTAATAAAGTATCTCAATATTTATTCCATGAGTCAGCCCAGCAAACCTGTTGGTAGACAACTTAGTGGATAGTGAAAATATGCAGTCAAACACTCTGGAGACCGTCCCAGATGATGTCCCACCAGCAGGAGGCCTTACCAGGGTCTCTATTGTGGAGCCCATCCCAGATACCAGGGTCTCTATTGTGGAGCCCATCCCAGATACCAGGGTCTCTATTGTGGAGCCCATCCCAGATACCAGGGTCTCTATTGTGGAGCCCATCCCAGATACCAGGGTCTCTATTGTGGAGCCCATCCCAGATACCAGGGTCTCTATTGTGGAGCCCATCCCAGATGATGTCCCACCAGCAGGAGGCCTTACCAGGGTCTCTAAAGTGGAGCCCATCCCAGATGATGTCCCACCAGCAGGAGGCCTTACCAGGGTCTCTGTTGTGGAGCCCATCCCAGATGATGTCCCACCAGCAGGAGGCCTTACCGGGGTCTCTATAGTGGAGCCCATCCCAGATGATGTCCCACCAGCAGGAGGCCTTACCAGGGTCTCTGTTGTGGAGCCCATCCCAGATGATGTCCCACCAGCAGGAGGCCTTACCAGGGTCTCTATAGTGGAGCCCATCCCGGTCCAGCAGCACACCAGGGTCTCCCACTCAGCTGAATAAAGGGAAAAAAGGTATAGAAGAATTTGTTTCATGTAGAAATTATGACTGTCATTACAAAAATAAACAATGTCCAGAGCAATGAATTCTTTTATTTACACATTTAAAGTTGCATAATTTTTTTTTCCTTTTAAAAAATATAAGTGAAAAAAAGTTGAACAAGAATATATATATATTTTTCTCAATCATTCTTCAAGAAGAGAAAACAGCCTGTCCATTCTCTCCAGTGCTCTCCTCGCCTCTGCAGTCCCATGTCTTCTCTAATCAAGTCCAAAAACTCGTCCTCTCTGTCTCGCCTTCTTCGTGGTGCTGATGCTGCTGGTGCTGATGCTGGTGCTGGTGCTGGTGCGGGTGCTGCCCCTGGCTCCTCCTCTTCTTGGTCACACACTGCTGAACTTGGCCCTGGTCTGTCCTCAGGGATTGAGGCAATGAGGACAGGGAGGTGGTGCAATGCCTCTGTCCCAACACCTCATCCATGAGGACAAACCAGGGCCGAGTTCAGCAGTGGGTTCCCACTCACTCCCTCTCCTGTCCCAGGACACGTGCAATCCTAAGGCAGAGCAAATTAACCATGGCTTGTTAACAACAACAACAGCACAATACATTTCAGCAAAGATGTGTGTATTAATTTTCTTATATATAATATATCATAATATAAATATTATTTTGTGCCTGTATGGGAGTTACGTTCCCCAGACCCATTTTTTCCTGAATTGCTCTAAAAAAGCAGAAAAGGGTACTTAACACAGGGGTGCAATCTTAAGTGCATTGTTAACACTGCAAAATATGACACATCAAGACATGCAAAATATACTTAATATTTCTGTATACTCAAATTTGGTTGAAAACATAGCTTGCATGACAGCACTATAAAAACACATAAAAGTGAAACCGCATTGCCTTATCTACTGCTTTTCTTATTGTTGTGGGCTTTATAGGGTGAGTGATATTTCTTATAATACACAAGTGAGAGACTAGTGCAAATATTACAAATAGGTCGTTAAACTAATATTAGCACAAGTTTTGCCTAAAACTACCTGACAAATGAAGCCACGCAATGGTGACGAAGGAGTTAAGATGAAGTTTATAAGAAACTTTAACTCTGGGTTCGCTAGCTATTTGAGTAAATGAAAACATAATACTTACATTTAAATGTGAATTTGCTGTCCACCACCTATCTCTAGTCTCGGCCGCCTTTAAAAATAAATAAATAAATGCTGTCGTCAACGGCGCGCAATGACTTATGGGGTAGAATAGGGTAGGATAGGCCGCTAAGTGTCCATTTATGTATCCTTCCTTTCACGGGGAAACAAAGTGCGCATTTGGTGTCGCTTTTGAATCAGGGTAGCCTTCGCGCCACGGTGCCGCAACCGTCCTTCGAATACGGCCTTCCAAGGATGCAGCTTTCACATTGGGACACAGCTAGAAACTACCTGGGTGCAAGGACAACAACCTCATTTTTTACACAAAAAACCCCAAAAGAAATCATAATAGATTTCATAAGTTAAAAAAAACATCCCACAATGGTCTGTGTATTAACGGTATCGAGAGTCTCAAGTTTTAAAGGTCCCCTATTATGCAAAATTCACTTTTGCATGCTGTTTGGACATAAATGTGTGTTGGCAGTGTGTGTACACAACCAGCCAATAGTGATAAAAATCCACTCACTCCTTTTTTATTAATCCCCATAAATCATCAGCAGTGTCTCCCAGCGACCTGTCTTCAGAATGCTGTTTTAGTGACGTCACTAAGCACAGGCCCCGCCCACGAGTGTTGACAGACACTGCCGTTCTAACATAGCCCCGCCCCTGATCGCGTTCACAGCTGCTGCACTGACGAGAATGTCTCCCAGTGTTGTAGGTGTTGTGTGCTGGATGTATTAATCCACATAGCTCTCTCCATTTACTCCCGAAATCTGAGGCAGCCGCTGAAGACGAGGTGGAATTATCTTGTTTTAAAGAAAATGCTCCCTCAACTGTACCGAAATTCGTTTATGTACTTGCGCACTTCTTATACTGTGTTTACTCAGCTCTTACGGTGATTTTCTGAAGTAAACCTGACGCTTCATCTTTTGTGTGATGTACAATAAACTTTATTAAACTCATCAGTATATATGTTTGATCATCATTCAGACAGCAGACTTGTAGGCTATTAATAATGGATACATACAAGCAGATGACAAATACGTTATAATAACCGTAATTAAACTACTAAACTATACCTGTTTCATCTCTATACAGCACTCTGACTCTGTAGGCATTATTGTCCGACTCCGGGTCGAAATGAACGCCGTTACTGAGAGTTTCTGATATTATCATCATTCCGTGAGATGAGATTGTCCTGAGAGACTGAGCGCGAGCTCGTGAGGCTCCGCCCCCTGGGCCGTGCAGCAGCAGCTCATTTGCATTTAAAGGGCACACACTAAAACAGCGCGTTTTTCTGAGCCCCAAAAAGCCCCAAAATTTAAACATACTGTAAAAAATGATCTGTTGGGTATTTTGAGCTAAAACTTCACATACACACTCTGGGGACATCAGAGACTTATTTTACATCTTGTGAAAAGGGGCATACTACGGGACCTTTAAGTTTCTGGGAGTAAACATCACTGAGGACCTGACCTGGAGCCTGAACACCACCCGCACCATTAAGAGAGCCCATGCAATGACATTAAAGATCTAACTAACACACACACTCACTCTCTCTCTCTCTCTCTCTCTCTCTCTCTCTCTCTCAAACACATAGACATACGCACACACACACACACACACACACACACACACACACACACACACACACACACACACACACACACACACACACACACACACACTCACCACACACACATACACACTCACTCTCACTTCTCTCACTTCTCTGACTGAACTGTATTTGTGACAGTGAAGGAGGAAGTGCGTCTCTGACTCACACACTCAGCCTGTACTGGCTCAGGATCACACACACACACACACACACACACACACACACACACACACACACACACACACACACACACTCACACACACACACACACACACACACACACACACACACACACACACACACACACACACACACACACACACACACACACACTCAGCCTGTACTGGCTCAGGATCACACACACACACACACACACACACACACACACACACACACACACACACACACACACACACACACACACACACACACTCAGCCTGTACTGGCTCAGGATCACACACACACACACACACACACACACACACACACACACACACACACACACACACACACACACACACACACACACACACACACACACACACACACTCAGCCTGTACTGGCTCAGGATCACACACACACTCACACACACACACACACACACACACACACACACACACACACACACACACACACACACACACACACACACACTCAGCCTGTACTGGCTCAGGATCACACACACACACACACACACACACACACACACACACTCAGCCTGTACCGGCTCAGGATCCGTCTCTGCTTTGTGTTTCTCACACTCTGGAGATATTCTTCCAGTTCATAATTTGATTTCAGATTTCGATAGAATTGTAATTTACTTTGTGTTTTAGTTTCCTGATCCCAGTGTTCCAGATGTGTATTTTTAGAGTGTTTGATAATTTGGTTTGTCCTGATGTGTGTGTGAGGAGCAGTGCTGGTCTGAGACTGGTTAGGGTTAGTCGGGTTAGTGAGTCTCAGAGCCAGCGGACTGAGGGACTCTTCGGGGTTCAGTTCTTGGGTTTGTAGAGCTTTAAAATGTAGCGATTCTGTGGGACTTGATTTTAGATGCATCCAGAATTTGAGGGATCTTTTTTGCATATTGATAATCAGTGGGAATCGGCCTAATTCTGCCCTACATGCATTATTGGGTGTTTTCCTTTGTAGTTTTAGGATCATTTTGCAGAATTCGGTGTGTAGGGCTTCTGTTGGATGCCTGTCCCATACAGCGCAATGGGCTGAATCACACTATCGAAGATCTTACACCAGACTGGAATCGGTAATTCAATGTTTTGGAATTTTTTTGAAAATGAAAATTCTGTCATCATATACTCACCCTCATGTTGTTTCAAACCTGTATGAATTTCTTTCTTCTGCTGAACAGAAAGGAAGATATTTAGAAGAATGTCAGTAACCAGGCAGTTTCTGGGTCCCATTGACTTCCATAGTAGGAAAAAAATACACAGGTTCAGATCCAGTTCTGGCATTAAAGTCTCCACACAGCGGCACGTTTCCCTGGGCCTGGAAACGGCTGATTTCCGTGTGGACGCTGTTGAGGTATTCCTCATCATGGTAAGGGGACTCCGCTGGGGGAATGTAGATGGCACAGAGGTATGTGTCTGTAGCTGAAATGCCAATTGGTTTAATTTTAACCAGCAATGAAATTTCCCAACTGTAATGGTGGAAATGTGTTTGGCCAGATCCTCCCTGTACCACACCAGAATCCCCCCCGAGTCTCGTCCGCGATGGACTGTACTTATCTTGACTGAGGGCACAATCACTTCATAATAGCCTGAGGGACAGTAGGTGAGCGCACACACACACACTCTCTCTCTCTCTCTCTCTCTCTCACACACACACACACACACACACATACTCTCTCTCTGTCTCTCTCTCTCACACACACACACACACTCACACACACACACACACACACACACACACACACTCTCTCTCTCTCTGTCTCTCTCTGTCTCTCTCTCTCTCTCTCTCTCTCTCTCTCACACACACACACACACACACACACACACACACACACACACACACACTCACACACACTCACACACACACACTCTCTGTCTCTCTCTGTCTCTCTCTCTCTCTCTCTCTCTCACACACACACACACACACACACACACACACACTCTCTCTCTGTCTCTCTCTGTCTCTCTCTCTCTCTCTCTCACACACACACACACACACACACACACACACACACACACACACTCACACACACTCACACACACACACTCTCTGTCTCTCTCTGTCTCTGTCTCTCTCTCTCTCTCTCTCACACACACACACACACACACACACACACACACTCTCTCTCTCTGTCTCTCTCTGTCTCTCTCTCTCTCTCTCACACACACACACACACACACACACACACACACACACACACACTCTCTCTCTCTCTCTCTCTCTCTCTCTCACACACACACACACACACACACACACACACACACACACACACACACACACACACACACACACAATCACTCAAAACACACAGATGTAAATGACGTGTCATGACTCCCCCTTCTGTTCAACACATGAAACTGCATCCCACTCAAACTAACTCTGAGAAACAGTTCTTATGCGTCTATTCCTGCAAAATGAGAAAACAAATGCAGAGCTGAAACTCACGGCTCTGATGGGAAGAGCAAAAGCTAAGAAGCGTTCGCGTCAGCAGTAAATCCCTCGAAACCTCTTCCTGATTGGATCTTCAGTCCCATATAATCACATTAACAGCCTTCTATATATAACGTGCCATCAGATGAAATGATTATATAAAGAGAGAACACAAACACTGCAGGGGTAACAAACACAAAACATGAGACCACAATGAAAATCTGGAGTTCAAAACACCCGTAAATAAACAGAAACATAACGGTGCAAAATAAAGACTAATCTTCTGCTCTAATTCTGTGTGACGAATCAGGAGTCATTGACCATGTGATCATGTGTACAGCGTTCACGGCTCATCAGGTTCAGCTCATGGAGACACACTAACACTGAGATCGTTTCATTAGTAATCAAACTTTTCTAAATGAACAACAGAAGCATTCTGAATAGCAATCTCTGATTTGATCCCCACTTTCTTATAAACGAGACCAAACCCAAACACCATGTCACAGTAACCAGCCCACTTTAAAGCTTTCAGGCTCTACCGTGCTGTTTACCACATTTACCCTGGTAAGTATGTTATGGAAGAACACGTCATGTTTCTCTGAAGCGTCAGGTCCCGTTTGGTCATATCCAATTACCCACAATCCCCCACGCCTGCTCACTCGCGGCAGGACAGTCTAAAGCTCTAAACCGGATTACTCTGCTCAAGCCGTCCGCTCCGCCGGTGTCCAGATCTGCCTTCATGACGCCACAGACACAGACCAAAACCTTTTGCTTTTATTCATCAACTAAATAAATCTGCAGTGACAGAAATGTGTCTGTCCTTCTCAAACTAAATCAGTCATCTAATCAAGCACATTACACGAGTCCCAGCATTCATAATGAAGAGATTAATGGTGGGAAGATCAGTGTGTCTCAGCGACGGTCCTGGGCTTTAGATGTGGGACACACTGAGCCACAAGACATGTAGAGTAACCCTAACTAACCCTAACCGACTAACTAATCCACTGTCACCAGTGACTGCAACCAGACAGACAGATAGTGACTGATAGTTCTAGTCGTCTTAAACCTCAATGATTCGCCATTAGAGGAACAGTAACTGTTCTTTATTGCACTGAATGTCAGCTTATTCGGCTCAGGATGTATTGAGTCCACATGTCCTGCAAACAAGAAACTGCTTCTAGCCGCAGGTCGAGATCTGTCGTTCTGAACACACAGCTTCGGATGCGGTTTGCGAATGTTCGTTGTAGCGATGCTTTGGTTCAGACACACAGGTCTGGATTTAGGCGCTAGCAAAGGGACACTTTATTCTACAGCAAACACATGACATGTCTACATGGGCTGAAAACAGCAGACTGTAAACTACAGCAGAAACATTATCACTGACATTACTGCTATGTTAAAGAAAATATATATTAGATTCTTTGACAAATGGCTATTTTTCACCTTAAACAACCAATCATTTCTTCATTGATGCTTTATGGGAATTGTCTGGTTTTAAAACACAACCGGCCGTTATCTTTATCTCTTCTGTGCGTGTAAATGCTCAGGCGAGTGTCAGACTTTTTAACAGTCAAACATTATCCTATGAGTGTGTGTGTGGTGTTCACATGTTCATGAAACGAGACCGTAACCCTGA
>CM040817.1:392500-415000 GCA_022828995.1 Vimba vimba
AGTACACACACAGTTTATAACCCAGTCTCTGAGGTGTGTGCTAACCCTGCCGTGTGTTCCCGGGACAGATATCACCGTGGTGTGCCCATGGGAGGCGTTCGGGGACATGGAGCTCAGCGATCTGGCCAAATACGGCATCATCTAAGCCCCGCCTCCTCCACATCACCGCCTTGGCCCCGCCCCCTCGCGCCTCGCGGCCCCGCCCCCTCTGTTTCATGTTGTCTTGTGGTTATGATGTGGGATGGTAAAGGACTGATTCAACACATGGACTTTGTCATTATTGATATGATTGCTATTGTTATTATTATTATATAATATTTTATATTTTGTATATGTTGCGATAAGACAACAACCTATCCCCTTCCACACACCCAGCTGTCAATCAACACCCCTAGCCGTGACTCCGCCCCTAACGCTGACATGTTACAGAAGGTATGTTTTCCTGTAGTAGCGATTACTGATGACATCACTTCCTCTCGTAGACGCCGTCCCGTAAACACATTTATATTACTAAATGTGTCATTTGTGATTACCGGAGTAGAAATCCAATTAAAGTTTCTATTTTCAGTAACTCTGTTGACTTCATTGCAGCAGAATAAAAGCTGATATCATAACGGCATGCTGAATATGATTGAAGACCATCATGAAAAACACATTCAGAGACGTGAGAAGAGTGATTGAGATGAACAGTGTGTGGTGTGAAATCAGGAAGAGTAGAAACAGACCTGATGACGTCACACCGCTCCTCCTATACACCCACACCTGAGAGAGAGAGTGTGTGTGTGTGTGTGTGTGAGTCTGTGATGGACGGAGCGACAGGCGGCAGGTACGACACTTTCCTCTCTTAATCCTATCAATCTGACAGACGGTGAATGAATGAAAACAGGCCACAATATCAGTGACTATGAGCAATACGTGTGTGTGTGTGTGTGTGTGTGTGTGTGTGTGTGAGAGTGATAGACGTCTCTTTTCACTCTTTTTTGCACTGTTGCTCGAGTGTTTCTGTCAATCAGAAGATCAGATTTAATCCTGTTCATGTAAAGAGTCATTAGATGCTTGTTTCATTCGACACACACACACACACACACACACACACACACACACACACACACACACACACACACACACATCATTTCTCCACTGTGTTTACTGCTGTCAGGCGAACGAGTGTTACAGTGTGTGTTCAGTGTTCAGTGAGGTGAACGAGCAAGTGGTGTGAAGCAGGAAAGACCTTTGTTAAAGCCAGGAGATAAAATCACTGATAGTCACAACTGAGCTTTTGTCCTGGAGAGGAAGAGCAACACATCCGTCAGCACAGACACGACTGCAACTCACCAACACAACTCTGCCTGTTGCTAGGGTGTTGCTAGGCACATCCGTCAGCACAGACACGACTGCAACTCACCAACACAACTCTGCCCTGGTTGCTAGGGTGTTGCTAGGCACATCCGTCAGCACAGACACGACTGCAACTCACCAACACAACTCTGCCTGGTTGCTAGGGTGTTGCTAGGCACATCCGTCAGCACAGACACGACTGCAACTCACCAACACAACTCTGCCTGGTTGCTAGGGTGTTGCTAGGCACATCCGTCAGCACAGACACGACTGCAACTCACCAACACAACTCTGCCTGTTGCTAGGGTGTTGCTAGGCACATCCGTCAGCACAGACACGACTGCAACTCACCAACACAACTCTGCCTGGTTGCTAGGGTGTTGCTAGGCACATCCGTCAGCACAGACACGACTGCAACTCACCAACACAACTCTGCCTGGTTGCTAGGGTGTTGCTAGGCACATCCGTCAGCACAGACACGACTGCAACTCACCAACACAACTCTGCCTGGTTGCTAGGGTGTTGCTAGGCACATCCGTCAGCACAGACACGACTGCAACTCACCAACACAACTCTGCCTGGTTGCTAGGGTGTTGCTAGGCACATCCGTCAGCACAGACACGACTGCAAACTCACCAACACAACTCTGCCTGGTTGCTAGGGTGTTGCTAGGCACATCCGTCAGCACAGACACGACTGCAAACTCGCCAACACAACTCTGCCTGGTTGCTAGGGGGTTGCTAGGCACAGGCTCATCGTCAGCACAGACACGACTGCAACTCACCAACACAACTCTGCCTGGTTGCTAGGGGGTTGCTAGGCACATCCGTCAGCACAGACACGACTGCAAACTCACCAACACAACTCTGCCTGGTTGCTAGGGTGTTGCTAGGCACATCCGTCAGCACAGACACGACTGCAACTCACCAACACAACTCTGCCTGGTTGCTAGGGTGTTGCTAGGCACATCCGTCAGCACAGACACGACTGCAAACTCACCAACACAACTCTGCCTGGTTGCTAGGGGGTTGCTAGGCACATCCGTCAGCACAGACACGACTGCAACTCACCAACACAACTCTGCCTGGTTGCTAGGGTGTTGCTAGGCACATCCGTCAGCACAGACACGACTGCAACTCACCAACACAACTCTGCCTGGTTGCTAGGGTGTTGCTAGGCACAAACGGTGCAGGACAATTTACGGGTCAAAAATACAATAGATAAGGAAAATAAGAGAAAGAATACAATGAGAATGAACTGAAAGATAATGGTATTCACTACTGTTCAAATGTTTCTTTTGAACACTTATTTAATAATGAACTCTTTTATTCAGCAAGGACGCATTAAACTGATCAAAAGTGACAGTAAAGACATTTATAATGTCACAGAGATTTGTATTTCAAATAAACGCTGTTCTTCAAACTCTTTGTGAATCTGCTTCACGGCTTCAACACTTCATCACCAGCACTGATAATAATAATAATAATAATAATAATAATAATAATAATAATAATCAGAACGGTTTAAAGAGAATGAGTTCTGAAGAGTTTAAGGCGCTGTCTCTTGATCCAGACAAAAAAAAAAATGCATTTAGAAAATAATGCATTTAGTCCTGGTTCTCTTAGCGTTCACACGGTCATTTTTAAGACCAAACGTAAAGAAAACAAAACGAAACGTATTTTAGACTGAACTTACCGAACATCTAGGAAACAGTGCTGTGTTCTGGGATAAATGCACTCGCTGTATGTGTGTTTACACATATGATGGTGTTTTGACCAAATCGTGAAGAGCTTGTAAAGTGTGTAAAGGAGTTGAAACAGTGTCAGGATTCAGGAATCCCTCCGTCTCACACACACACACACACACACACACACACGAGGAGACATGTTTCTGACACCTGGACTGAATTGTGATGGTCATTATACAGCGCTTTAACAATATAGATGTTTCACAGCAGCTTTACAGTGATGACAGTAACAGAGATTGTTTAGGCTTTACAGCAGCTCTAGAATAAAGTTATTGTCCAGCTAAAGTTAGTTTTGTTTAATTCACTTCTATTGTAAAGATCATTAGTTTTTAACACACACCGTTCTCACAGAAACCCTTAACGCGCTCCGGCCGCTCATTCACACACAACAGTGTTTGGAGCTCGAGAACGCAAATCTTGAATAAATACAGGTGCTGGTCATAAAATTAGAATATCATCAAAAAGTTGATTTATTTCAAGAATTCAACTTAACAGGTGAAATTAATATATTATATAGACTCATTACATGCAAATTGGGATATTTCAAGCCTTTATTTGTTATAATTTTGATGATTATGGCTTACAGCTTATGAAACCAAGAAATCAAAATCCCAGAAAATTAGAATATTGCATGAAATCACACAGTAATTACACAATAATATCATGGTCATTGAACCATGTTTTGGTTATTTTGGCAGTGTGGGCAGGTGCAAATCCTGCTGGAAAATGAAGGAAGCATGAAGTGCTCTGGAAATGTCCTGGTAGACGGCTGCGTTGACTCTGGATTTAATAAAGCACAGTGGAACAAAGTCCTCTTTTCTGATGAGAGCAAATTTTGCATCTCATTTGGAAACCAAGGTCCCAGAGTCTGGAGGAAGAATGGAGAGGCACACAATCCAAGATGCTTGAAGTCCAGTGTGAAGTTTCCACAGTCTGTGATGGTTTGGGGTGCGATGTCATCGGCTGGTGTTGGTCCACTGTGTTTTCTGAGGTCCAAGGTCAACACAGCTGTCTACCAGGAAGTTTTAGAGCACTTCATGCTTCCTGCTGCTGACCAACTTTATGGAGATGCAGATTTCATTTTCCAACAGGACTTGGCAACTGCACACAGTGCCAAAGCTTCCAGTATCTGGTTTAAGGACCATGGTATCCCTGTTCTTAATTGGCCAGCAAACTCGCCTGACCTTAACCCTATAGAAAATCTATGGGGTATTGTGAAGAGGAAGATGCGATACGCCAGACCCAACAATGCAGAAGAGCTGAAGGCCACTATTAGAGCAGCCTGGGCTCTCATAACACCTGAGCACTGCCACAGACTGATCGACTCCATGCCACGCCGCATTTCTGCAGTAATTCAGGCAAAAGGAGCCCCAACTAAGTATTGAGTGCTGTACATGCTCATACTTTTCATGTTCATACTTTTCAGTTGGCCATCATTTCTAAAAATCCTTTTTTTGTATTGGTCTAAAGTAATATTCTAATTTTCTGGGATTTTGATTTCTTGGTTTCATAAGCTGTAAGCCATAATCATCAAAATTATAACAAATAAAGGCTTGAAATATCTCAGTTTGCATGTAATGAGTCTATATAATATATTAGTTTCACCTGTTAAGTTGAATTCTTGAAATAAATCAACTTTTTGATGATATTCTAATTTTATGACCAGCACCTGTACATGAAGGTGACTTATCTTTTAGTTTCATTACTAAACTGTAGCGGGACAGATCAAACTATGGCGGATTATCGTTGCAATCAAATAGACACATTTGAAATAGAGTGCAATAACATAATTCATCAATTTAAAAAGGCTATTCACCTGTTTGTGCTTGAAGTCCTCGAGGTGAGATATCAAGCCACTCCTGTATGTCCCTTAGCATATAATCATCAGAAGATCTCTTCTCAGGGAACTGTAAAGCTGAAAGATGCGTGACACAACAATAGACGGCCAATGCAAAGTTTTAGTTTGCTTCAATGCATTGCAAAATCAGGAATGTATTGGTCGCACCACACCGCTACTTGCTGGAAAGAGCAGTTCGCTACGGGAAAAGCTACACTGTTTTAAAAGCAAATGAGCTACTGTCAAGATACTAAAACATGTAGTTAACATTTTAGTATCGGTACGGTACGCTTGGAACCTCAACAGAGGTGGTACCATTTAAAGCGAGCCGTACCGTACCGTACAGTATAATATTATACGTATTTGTAACAGTGTTTACCAAAACACATAATTTGTTGCATAGGAAGCCAGAAACAAAGATGATCAGGTGATATGGATTTCAGCATCATAAAGTAGAGTAAGTCACTAATCTTATCCCTGACCATAAGTGGTTCTTTCTTATTAATAGGTTATATTCACTGACAAAACTTTCTTGCAACAGATCAGATATTCTGAATTTAGATTTTTAAAATACATTATGGGAAAATCTTTAGACACACACAGACATCAAGAATCTACATATGAAATCCGTCATTACCACCAGAGGGCACTCCACCCCGGACTGTGTCATTCCCTCACGAAACTACATTTCCCATAATGCACTGCCCAGACTCTTCATCCCTGATTGCATCCAACTGTGTCTCATTACCTTATTAGTCTCAGCCTATTTATACCATGTACACTCATTAATTCCCTGCGAAGTCTTGTACGTGTAACACTGCATTTCTGAGCGTTTCCACTGTTTTCCATGTTCCAGGTTTTTGATATCTGCTTGTGTCCTGGTTGTCCCGTTCCTGTCTCACCCTCTGGATTTGTTTGTTTGATTGGACTGATTTGCTGTGCTCTGACCTTTTGCCTGTCTTTTACTACAATTGTGGATTAAGTCAAGTCAAGTCAAGTCATCTTCATTTATATAGCGCTTTTAACAATGTAGATTGTTTCAAAGCAGCTTTACAGAGATAAACATATAATTAAGTTTATTTACGTTATAATTATGATTACCCTTTCATTAAAACACTGCATTTGGATCCTCAACCTTCGTGTCTCGGAGCAGTTCGTTACAGGTGACATGGTTCATGCCGCAATGCATGCTGGGAGCCACCATAGTGTAAAACTCATGGCTCCCAGCGTGCATTGCGGCATGAAGCATGTCACCATTGTTGAGATTCATATGTTGATTCTTGATGTCTGTGTGTGTCTTAAGATTTTTTTTTGTGTGTGTCTAAAGTTATTGTTCCCCCATAATGTATTTTAAAAATCAAAATTCAGCATGTCTGATCCCACATGTCAGCATGTGGATGTATAGATGGGTGGATGGATGGATGGATGGATGGATGGATGGATGGATGGATGGATGGGTGGATGGGTAGATTGGTGGATGGATGGATGGGTGGATGGGTGGATGGGTGGATGGGTGGATGGATGGGTGGATGGGTGGATGGATGGATGGATGGGTAGATTGGTGGATGGATGGATGGGTGGATGGGTGGATGGGTGGATGGATGGGTGGATGGGTGGATGGATGGGTTTGGTGGATGGATGGATGGGTGGATGGATGGATGGGTGGATGGATGGATGGGTGGATGGGTGGATGGGTGGATGGGTGGATGGATTGATGGGTAGATTGGTGGATGGGTGGATGGGTGGATGGGTGGGTGGATAGGTGGATGGATGGGTTTGATGGGTGGATGGGTGGATGGGTGGATGGATGGATGGATGGGTGGATGGATGGGTGGATGGATGGGTGGATGGATGGGTGGATGGGTGGATGGATGGATGGGTGGATGGGTGGATGGGTGGATGGATGGATGGGTAGATTGGTGGATGGGTGGGTGGGTGGATGGGTGGATGGGTGGGTGGGTGGGTGGATGGGTGGATGGGTGGGTGGATGGGTGGGTGGATGGGTGGGTGGATGGGTGGGTGGATGGGTGGGTGGATGGATGGATGGATGGATGGATGGATGGATGGATGGATGGGTGGATGGATGGATGGGTTTGATGGGTGGATGGGTGGATGGGTGGATGGATGGGTGGATAGATGGATGGATGGATGGGTGGATAGATGGGTGGATGGATGGGTGGATGGATGGGTGGATAGATGGATGGATGGATGGATGGATGGGTGGATAGATGGGTGGATGGATGGGTGGATGGATGGGTGGATGGATGGGTGGATAGATGGATGGATGGATGGATGGGTGGATGGATGGGTGGGTGGATGGGTGGGTGAATAAATATATAGATAAATGGGGGGGATGGATGGGTAAGTAAGTAAATACAACTGGAAGTATGCTGAGAAACTCTGTCTTTCCTGTAGATCACTGTGAGCATAAGAGAGAAAAGAGAAAATCACGTCATTATCGTCCTCATCAGTCATCACCATCATCATCACCATTCTCAACAGATCCAGTTCAGCACTTGCGTCAGATCCATCATCCATCATCCATCGCTGTCGTAGCATGTCCATGGATCTCCAGCGGGGGAACGGCTCCATGGATCTCCAGCGGGTGAACGGCTCCATGGATCCTCAGTGGGGGAACGGCTCCAGGCCGGCGGGCTGCGGTCCGGCTCTGGCTCGGGCGTACTGGGCTCTGTGTGATGCGTGGGGTGTGGTGGTTCAGGCCGTGTCCGGGCTGGGCCTGGTGAGCTGTGTGGTGCTGATGCTGGTTCTGCTGCTGTGTTCCCGCCGTCGGTCCGGTGCGCTAGCGGCGCTGCTGCTGTTCCTGCTAGCCACAGCCAGCGTCTTCGCTCTCCCCTACTGCTTCATGATCTCGCTCTCCCCGCAGACCTGCCCAGTGCGCGTGTTTGCCTTCAGCGTGGTGTTCAGCGCAGCGTTTGGCGCTCTGCTAGCACGCGGTCTGGCCCTGCTGGGGGCGGCACTGGCGCGCGGGTGGAGGGAGGTGTGCGTGACCGCGGCGCTAGCGCTGGTGCAGGTGATCGTAGCGGCGGAGTGGCTGCTGGTGGTGCTGGTGCAGGACAAGAAGACGTGCCAGTTCTCACCACCGGAGTTTGCCATGCTGCAGATTTACGTGATGCTCCTGCTAGCCGCGGCACTGGTGTTAGCACTGAGCTTCCTCCGGCGTGCGTACGTCACCTACAGCTACAGCTACAGCGGACAGACGCGCCGGCAGAACAAGCTGCAGGCCGGGCTGCTGGTCCTCACGCTGATGCTGAGCGTCTCTGTCTGGATCATCTGGATCACCTTGCTCACCTATGGGAACCGGGCCATGGGCCGCAGCCCCAACTGGGACGACCCTGTGATCAGCGTGGCACTGACCGCTAATGGCTGGGTGCTGCTCCTGGGACATGGCTTCACTCAGGTCTGCTTCATGTGCAGGAGAGACGCCCGCACCAAAGACCCGCCTCTGGACTTCACCGGCTGGACGAGCCCCAGAACACCAGCTTCAGCGGAGCCGAGAACAGGCTCGGACAACAGCGGCTTCCAGACGGATGCGGACGGGAGCAGAGGTATGGGGAGAGAACACAGTCATGTTGGACATGTTCGACAACTTTACACTTCATTTCAGCAATAGTAAAAAGCTTAAAAATAGAAAAAAATTGTTTGCAAACACAAAATTAATAGGTTGTATCACATTTATTAGCCTTTTGTGTCTAAATCCTACAAACCAGACGAGTTTTCTTTAGCATTAGAGATTCCAGCTTGTTTCCACAGACGGTCTCTTCACTACGAGTCTCTCTATGTTACATCACGAGTGTATTCTGCGTAACATCACGAGTGTATTCTGCGTAACATCACGAGTGTATTCTGCGTAACATCACGAGTGTATTCTGCGTAACATCACGAGTGTATTCTGCATAACTTCACGAGTGTATTCTGCGTAACTTCACGAGTGTATTCTGCGTAACATCACGAGTGTATTCTGCGTAACATCACGAGTGTATTCTGCGTAACTTCACGAGTGTATTCTGCGTAACATCACGAGTGTATTCTGCGTAACTTCACGAGTGTATTCTGCGTAACATCACGAGTGTATTCTGCGTAACATCACGAGTGTATTCTGCGTAACATCACGTGTGTATTCTGCGTAACATCACGAGTGTATTCTGCGTAACATCACGAGTGTATTCTGCGTAACATCACGAGTGTATTCTGCGTAACTTCACGAGTGTATTCTGCGTAACATCACGAGTGTATTCTGCGTAACATCACGAGTGTATTCTGCGTAACATCACGAGTGTATTCTGCGTAACTTCACGAGTGTATTCTGCGTAACATCACGAGTGTATTCTGCGTAACATCACGAGTGTATTCTGCGTAACTTCACGAGTGTATTCTGCGTAACATCACGAGTGTATTCTGCGTAACTTCACGAGTGTATTCTGTGTAACTTCACGAGTGTATTCTGCGTAACATCACGAGTGTATTCTGCGTAACTTCACGAGTGTATTCTGCGTAACATCACGAGTGTATTCTGCGTTACATCACGAGTGTATTCTGCGTAACATCACGAGTGTATTCTGCGTAACATCACGAGTGTATTCTGCGTAACTTCACGAGTGTATTCTGCGTAACTTCACGAGTGTATTCTGCGTAACATCACGAGTGTATTCTGCGTAACATCACGAGTGTAGTCTGCGTAACATCACGAGTGTATTCTGCGTAACATCACGAGTGTATTCTGCGTAACATCACGAGTGTATTCTGCGCAACTTCACGAGTGTATTCTGCGTAACATCACGAGTGTATTCTGCGTAACATCACGAGTGTATTCTGTGTAACTTCACGAGTGTATTCTGCGTAACTTCACGAGTGTATTCTGCGTAACTTCACGAGTGTATTCTGCGTAACTTCACGAGTGTATTCTGCGTAACATCACGAGTGTATTCTGCGTAACATCACGAGTGTATTCTGCGTAACATCACGTGTGTATTCTGCGTAACATCACGAGTGTATTCTGCGTAACATCACGTGTGTATTCTGCGTAACATCACGAGTGTATTCTGCGTAACTTCACGAGTGTATTCTGCGTAACATCACGAGTGTATTCTGCGTAACTTCACGAGTGTATTCTGCGTAACATCACGAGTGTATTCTGCGTAACATCACGAGTGTATTCTGCGTAACTTCACGAGTGTATTCTGCGTAACATCACGAGTGTATTCTGCGTAACTTCACGAGTGTATTCTGCGTAACATCACGAGTGTATTCTGCGTAACATCACGAGTGTATTCTGCGTAACATCACGAGTGTATTCTGCGTAACTTCACGAGTGTATTCTGCGTAACATCACGAGTGTATTCTGCGTAACATCACGAGTGTATTCTGCGTAACTTCACGAGTGTATTCTGCGTAACATCACGAGTGTATTCTGCGTAACATCACGAGTGTATTCTGCGTAACATCACGAGTGTATTCTGCGTAACATCACGAGTGTATTCTGCGTAACATCACGAGTGTATTCTGCGTAACTTCACGAGTGTATTCTGCGTAACATCACGAGTGTATTCTGCGTAACATCACGAGTGTATTCTGCGTAACATCACGAGTGTATTCTGCGTAACATCACGAGTGTATTCTGCGTAACTTCACGAGTGTATTCTGCGTAACATCACGAGTGTATTCTGCGTAACATCACGAGTGTATTCTGCGTAACTTCACGAGTGTATTCTGCGTAACTTCACGAGTGTATTCTTCGTAACACCACGAGTGTATTCTGCGTAACATCACGAGTGTATTCTGCGTAACATCACGAGTGTATTCTGCGTAACTTCACGAGTGTATTCTGCTTAACACCACGAGTGTATTCTGCGTAACATCACGAGTGTATTCTGCGTAACATCACGAGTGTATTCTGCGTAACTTCACGAGTGTATTCTGCGTAACTTCACGAGTGTATTCTGCGTAACTTCACGAGTGTATTCTGCGTAACATCACGAGTGTATTCTGCGTAACTTCACGAGTGTATTCTTCGTAACACCACGAGTGTATTCTGCGTAACATCACGAGTGTATTCTGCGTAACATCACGAGTGTATTCTGCGTAACTTCACGAGTGTATTCTGCGTTACATCACGTGTGTATTCTGCGTAACATCACGAGTGTATTCTGCGTAACATCACGAGTGTATTCTGCGTAACTTCACGAGTGTATTCTGCGTAACATCACGAGTGTATTCTGCGTAACATCACGTGTGTATTCTGCGTAACTTCACGAGTGTATTCTGTGTAACTTCACGAGTGTATTCTGCGTAACTTCACGAGTGTATTCTGCGTAACATCACGAGTGTATTCTGCGTAACTTCACGAGTGTATTCTGCGTAACATCACGAGTGTATTCTGTGTAACTTCACGAGTGTATTCTGCGTAACATCACGAGTGTATTCTGTGTAACATCACGAGTGTTTTCTGCGTAACTTCACGAGTGTATTCTGCGTAACATCACGAGTGTATTCTGCGTAACATCACGAGTGTATTCTGCGTAACATCACGAGTGTATTCTGCGTAACATCACGAGTGTATTCTGCGTAACATTCTGCGTAACTTCACGAGTGTATTCTGCGTAACATCACGAGTGTATTCTGTGTAACATCACGAGTGTATTCTGCGTAACATCACGAGTGTATTCTGTGTAACATCACGAGTGTATTCTGCGTAACATCACGAGTGCATTCTGCGTAACATCACGAGTGTATTCTGCGTAACATCACGAGTGCATTCTGCGTAACTTCACGAGTGTATTCTGCGTAACTTCACGAGTGCATTCTGCGTAACTTCACGAGTGTATTCTGCGTAACATCACGAGTGTATTCTGCGTAACATCACGAGTGTATTCTGCGTAACATCACGAGTGTATTCTGCGTAACTTCACGAGTGTATTCTGCGTAACATCACGAGTGCATTCTGCGTAACTTCACGAGTGTATTCTGTGTAACTTCACGAGTGTATTCTGCGTAACATCACGAGTGTATTCTGCGTAACATCACGAGTGTATTCTGCGTAACATCACGAGTGTATTCTGCGTAACTTCACGAGTGTATTCTGCGTAACATCACGAGTGTATTCTGCGTAACTTCACGAGTGTATTCTGCGTAACATCACGAGTGTATTCTGTGTAACATCACGAGTGTATTCTGTGTAACATCACGAGTGTATTCTGTGTAACATCACGAGTGTATTCTGCGTAACATCACGAGTGTATTCTGCGTAACATCACGAGTGTATTCTGCGTAACATCACGAGTGTATTCTGTGTAACATCACGAGTGTATTCTGTGTAACATCACGAGTGTATTCTGCGTAACATCACGAGTGTATTCTGCGTAACTTCACGAGTGTATTCTGCGTAACATCACGAGTGTATTCTGCGTAACATCACGAGTGTATTCTGCGTAACATCACGAGTGTATTCTGTGTAACATCACGAGTGTATTCTGCGTAACATCACGAGTGTATTCTGCGTAACTTCACGAGTGTATTCTGCGTAACATCACGAGTGTATTCTGCGTAACATCACGAGTGTATTCTGCGTAACATCACGAGTGTATTCTGTGTAACATCACGAGTGTATTCTGCGTAACATCACGAGTGTATTCTGCGTAACATCACGAGTGTATTCTGCGTAACATCACGAGTGCATTCTGCGTAACATCACGAGTGTATTCTGCGTAACATCACGAGTGTATTCTGCGTAACTTCACGAGTGTATTCTGCGTAACATCACGAGTGTATTCTGCGTAACTTCACGAGTGCATTCTGCGTAACTTCACGAGTGTATTCTGCGTAACTTCACGAGTGCATTCTGCGTAACATCACGAGTGTATTCTGCGTAACATCACGAGTGTATTCTGCGTAACTTCACGAGTGTATTCTGCGTAACATCACGAGTGTATTCTGCGTAACATCACGTGTGTATTCTGCGTAACTTCACGAGTGTATTCTGTGTAACTTCACGAGTGTATTCTGCGTAACTTCACGAGTGTATTCTGCGTAACATCACGAGTGTATTCTGCGTAACTTCACGAGTGTATTCTGCGTAACATCACGAGTGTATTCTGTGTAACTTCACGAGTGTATTCTGCGTAACATCACGAGTGTATTCTGTGTAACATCACGAGTGTTTTCTGCGTAACTTCACGAGTGTATTCTGTGTAACTTCACGAGTGTATTCTGCGTAACATCACGAGTGTATTCTGCGTAACATCACGAGTGTATTCTGCGTAACATCACGAGTGTATTCTGCGTAACATTCTGCGTAACTTCACGAGTGTATTCTGCGTAACATCACGAGTGTATTCTGTGTAACATCACGAGTGTATTCTGCGTAACATCACGAGTGTATTCTGTGTAACATCACGAGTGTATTCTGCGTAACATCACGAGTGCATTCTGCGTAACATCACGAGTGTATTCTGCGTAACATCACGAGTGCATTCTGCGTAACTTCACGAGTGTATTCTGCGTAACTTCACGAGTGCATTCTGCGTAACTTCACGAGTGTATTCTGCGTAACATCACGAGTGTATTCTGCGTAACATCACGAGTGTATTCTGCGTAACATCACGAGTGTATTCTGCGTAACTTCACGAGTGTATTCTGCGTAACATCACGAGTGCATTCTGCGTAACTTCACGAGTGTATTCTGTGTAACTTCACGAGTGTATTCTGCGTAACATCACGAGTGTATTCTGCGTAACATCACGAGTGTATTCTGCGTAACATCACGAGTGTATTCTGCGTAACTTCACGAGTGTATTCTGCGTAACATCACGAGTGTATTCTGCGTAACTTCACGAGTGTATTCTGCGTAACATCACGAGTGTATTCTGTGTAACATCACGAGTGTATTCTGTGTAACATCACGAGTGTATTCTGTGTAACATCACGAGTGTATTCTGCGTAACATCACGAGTGTATTCTGCGTAACATCACGAGTGTATTCTGCGTAACATCACGAGTGTATTCTGTGTAACATCACGAGTGTATTCTGTGTAACATCACGAGTGTATTCTGCGTAACATCACGAGTGTATTCTGCGTAACTTCACGAGTGTATTCTGCGTAACATCACGAGTGTATTCTGCGTAACATCACGAGTGTATTCTGCGTAACATCACGAGTGTATTCTGTGTAACATCACGAGTGTATTCTGCGTAACATCACGAGTGTATTCTGCGTAACATCACGAGTGTATTCTGCGTAACATCACGAGTGTATTCTGCGTAACATCACGAGTGTATTCTGCGTAACTTCACGAGTGTATTCTGCGTAACATCACGAGTGTATTCTGCGTAACATCACGAGTGTATTCTGCGTAACATCACGAGTGTATTCTGCGTAACATCACGAGTGTATTCTGTGTAACATCACGAGTGTATTCTGCGTAACATCACGAGTGTATTCTGCGTAACATCACGAGTGTATTCTGCGTAACATCACGAGTGTATTCTGCGTAACATCACGAGTGTATTCTGCGTAACATCACGAGTGTATTCTGCGTAACTTCACGAGTGTATTCTGCGTAACATCACGAGTGTATTCTGCGTAACATCACGAGTGTATTCTGCGTAACATCACGAGTGCATTCTGCGTAACTTCACGAGTGCATTCTGCGTAACTTCACGAGTGTATTCTGCGTAACTTCACGAGTGCATTCTGCGTAACTTCACGAGTGTATTCTGCGTAACATCACGAGTGTATTCTGCGTAACATCACGAGTGTATTCTGCGTAACATTCTGCGTAACTTCACGAGTGTATTCTGCGTAACTTCACGAGTGTATTCTGCGTAACTTCACGAGTGTATTCTGCGTAACATCACGAGTGTATTCTGCGTAACTTCACGAGTGTATTCTGCGTAACTTCACGAGTGTATTCTGCGTAACTTCACGAGTGTATTCTGCGTAACATCACGAGTGTATTCTGCGTAACATCACGTGTATTCTGCGTAACATCACGAGTGTATTCTGCGTAACATCACGAGTGTATTCTGCGTAACATCACGAGTGTATTCTGCGTAACATCACGAGTGTATTCTGCGTAACTTCACGAGTGTATTCTGCGTAACTTCACGAGTGTATTCTGCGTAACATCACGAGTGTATTCTGCGTAACTTCACGAGTGTATTCTGCGTAACTTCACGAGTGTATTCTGTGTAACTTCACGAGTGTATTCTGCGTAACATCACGAGTGTATTCTGCGTAACATCACGAGTGTATTCTGCGTAACATCACGAGTGTATTCTGCGTAACATCACGAGTGTATTCTGCGTAACTTCACGAGTGTATTCTGCGTAACTTCACGAGTGTATTCTGCGTAACTTCACGAGTGTATTCTGCGTAACATCACGAGTGTATTCTGCGTAACATCACGAGTGTATTCTGCGTAACATCACGAGTGTATTCTGCGTAACTTCACGAGTGTATTCTGCGTAACATCACGAGTGTATTCTGCGTAACATCACGAGTGTATTCTGCGTAACTTCACGAGTGTATTCTGTGTAACATCACGAGTGTATTCTGCGTAACTTCACGAGTGTATTCTGCGTAACATCACGAGTGTATTCTGCGTAACTTCACGAGTGTATTCTGCGTAACTTCACGAGTGTATTCTGCGTAACATCACGAGTGTATTCTGCGTAACATCACGAGTGTATTCTGCGTAACTTCACGAGTGTATTCTGTGTAACATCACGAGTGTATTCTGCGTAACTTCACGAGTGTATTCTGCGTAACATCACGAGTGTATTCTGCGTAACTTCACGAGTGTATTCTGCGTAACTTCACGAGTGTATTCTGCGTAACATCACGAGTGTATTCTGCGTAACTTCACGAGTGTATTCTGCGTAACTTCACGAGTGTATTCTGTGTAACTTCACGAGTGTATTCTGCGTAACATCACGAGTGTATTCTGCGTAACATCACGAGTGTATTCTGCGTAACATCACGAGTGTATTCTGCGTAACATCACGAGTGTATTCTGCGTAACTTCACGAGTGTATTCTGCGTAACTTCACGAGTGTATTCTGCGTAACTTCACGAGTGTATTCTGCGTAACATCACGAGTGTATTCTGCGTAACATCACGAGTGTATTCTGCGTAACATCACGAGTGTATTCTGCGTAACTTCACGAGTGTATTCTGCGTAACATCACGAGTGTATTCTGCGTAACATCACGAGTGTATTCTGCGTAACATCACGAGTGTATTCTGCGTAACTTCACGAGTGTATTCTGCGTAACATCACGAGTGTATTCTGCGTAACTTCACGAGTGTATTCTGCGTAACATCACGAGTGTATTCTGCGTAACATCACGAGTGTATTCTGTGTAACTTCACGAGTGTATTCTGCGTAACTTCACGAGTGTATTCTGCGTAACATCACGAGTGTATTCTGCGTAACATCACGAGTGTATTCTGCGTAACTTCACGAGTGTATTCTGCGTAACATCACGAGTGTATTCTGCGTAACTTCACGAGTGTATTCTGTGTAACATCACGAGTGTATTCTGCGTAACATCACGAGTGTATTCTGCGTAACTTCACGAGTGTATTCTGCGTAACATCACGAGTGTATTCTGCGTAACATCACGAGTGTATTCTGCGTAACTTCACGAGTGTATTCTGCGTAACATCACGAGTGTATTCTGCGTAACTTCACGAGTGTATTCTGCGTAACATCACGAGTGTATTCTGCGTAACATCACGAGTGTATTCTGCGTAACACCACGAGTGTATTCTGCGTAACATCACGAGTGTATTCTGCGTAACATCACGAGTGTATTCTGCGTAACTTCACGAGTGTATTCTGCGTAACATCACGAGTGTATTCTGCGTAACATCACGAGTGTATTCTGCGTAACATCACGAGTGTATTCTGCGTAACATCACGAGTGTATTCTGCGTAACATCACGAGTGTATTCTGCGTAACTTCACGAGTGTATTCTGCGTAACTTCACGAGTGCATTCTGCGTAACTTCACGAGTGCATTCTGCGTAACATCACGAGTGTATTCTGCGTAACTTCACGAGTGTATTCTGCGTAACATCACGAGTGTATTCTGCGTAACACCACGAGTGTATTCTGCGTAACATCACGAGTGTATTCTGCGTAACATCACGAGTGTATTCTGCGTAACTTCACGAGTGCATTCTGCGTAACATCACGAGTGTATTCTGCGTAACATCACGAGTGTATTCTGCGTAACTTCACGAGTGTATTCTGCGTAACTTCACGAGTGTATTCTGCGTAACTTCACGAGTGTATTCTGCGTAACTTCACGAGTGTATTCTGCGTAACTTCACGAGTGTATTCTGCGTAACTTCACGAGTGTATTCTGCGTAACATCACGAGTGTATTCTGCGTAACATCACGAGTGTATTCTGCGTAACTTCACGAGTGCATTCTGCGTAACATCACGAGTGTATTCTGCGTAACATCACGAGTGTATTCTGCGTAACTTCACGAGTGTATTCTGCGTAACATCACGAGTGTATTCTGCGTAACTTCACGAGTGTATTCTGCGTAACATCACGAGTGTATTCTGCGTAACATCACGTGTGTATTCTGCGTAACTTCACGAGTGTATTCTGCGTAACTTCACGAGTGTATTCTGCGTAACATCACGAGTGTATTCTGCGTAACATCATGAGTGTATTCTGCGTAACATCACGAGTGTATTCTGCGTAACATCACGAGTGTATTCTGCGTAACATCACGAGTGTATTCTGCGTAACATCACGAGTGTATTCTGCGTAACTTCACGAGTGTATTCTGCGTAACATCACGAGTGTATTCTGCGTAACATCACGAGTGTATTCTGCGTAACATCACGAGTGTATTCTGCGTAACATCACGAGTGTATTCTGCGTAACATCACGAGTGTATTCTGCGTAACTTCACGAGTGTATTCTGCGTAACATCACGAGTGTATTCTGCGTAACATCACGTGTGTATTCTGCGTAACTTCACGAGTGTATTCTGCGTAACTTCACGAGTGTATTCTGCGTAACATCACGAGTGTATTCTGCGTAACATCACGAGTGTATTCTGCGTAACTTCACGAGTGTATTCTGCGTAACTTCACGAGTGTATTCTGCGTAACATCACGAGTGTATTCTGCGTAACATCACGAGTGTATTCTGCGTAACTTCACGAGTGTATTCTGCGTAACTTCACGAGTGTATTCTGCGTAACTTCACGAGTGTATTCTGCGTAACTTCACGAGTGTATTCTGCGTAACTTCACGAGTGCATTCTGCGTAACTTCACGAGTGTATTCTGCGTAACTTCACGAGTGTATTCTGCGTAACTTCACGAGTGCATTCTGCGTAACATCACGAGTGTATTCTGCGTAACATCACGAGTGTATTCTGCGTAACATCACGAGTGTATTCTGCGTAACATCACGAGTGTATTCTGCGTAACTTCACGAGTGCATTCTGCGTAACTTCACGAGTGTATTCTGCGTAACATCACGAGTGTATTCTGCGTAACTTCACGAGTGTATTCTGCGTAACATCACGAGTGTATTCTGCGTAACATCACGAGTGTATTCTACGTAACACCACGAGTGTATTCTGCGTAACATCACGAGTGTATTCTGCGTAACATCACGAGTGTATTCTGCGTAACTTCACGAGTGTATTCTGCGTAACTTCACGAGTGCATTCTGCGTAACATCACGAGTGTATTCTGCGTAACTTCACGAGTGTATTCTGCGTAACATCACGAGTGTATTCTGCGTAACATCACGAGTGTATTCTGCGTAACATTCTACAAAGGTGACATGTTTGTTTTGCAGGTCAAGTCGTGGCGTCATCTGGAATCTTCATGAGTGTGAGTTCTCATCGTCAAATCATAATCCTGCAGCACTGGGTGGGTGATGATGTCACTGTCACATGGTACAATCTGCAGTGTGTCTTATGTTTCAGGAGATCTGTGCTGAGAAAGACTACAGCATCCCACGTCCCACTACCACCAACATCAGCGAGCCGTACGACGACTACTACGGGCAGAGGGCTTGACGACTGCTGAAGTCCACACACTCTTTCTGTCTCCTGAGTTAATGAAGCCCTTGCAGAACCTGTACAGAAATTCGAGATTAAAGGCCACGTTGTTATTTAGTACTGTCCTTCAGACGCTACATGATATTTCAAACAAAGAAAAAATAATCACGCCTGTAATCACGAAAAATATCTTGACATTGTTTACTTAAGATCTGCACAGTATCATACTACACTTAGTCTTTTACTGCTTAAAGCAAAGTGACGGAACGAAGTCTCAAAAGCGCTTTATAATGTGGTCATAATATTTACGAGCGGTCTTTGTCTGCTTTCAAATATAGTATAAATAAAATCAAAGCTGTGCGCAAAAGTACACATGAACAGTAAATTCAGAATGCAAATCATGTTTTATTCACTAAAACTGTCAAATTAAAAGGCTTTTCCAAATCTAATAAGTAGGTAAGCGTTATTTCTGTTGTTAGGATTATTGATATGATACTGAGATTGCACATTGACCACATACAGTGTGTGTGTGTGTGTGTGTGTGATATTGAGATGATACAGCACAGTATAAGGTTGTGTGTAAGGCGTGTATATTAATGCATTATGAATACCCTTATGATGCATTATAAATGCAGGCTTCATAGAACGTGTTACCCTTTTTTAGTGGGGGAGGGTGTAGTCGTACAGATGCAAGTACTCTTATTATGTATGCATTGTTTTAGTTATGATGATTAGATATGATTTATTAAGTATGCTGACGTCACTTAACCCTGCGTCCACTGGCGGCTGACACTAGGGGGCGCAGGAGAGTCATTTCAACACACACTGTCAAACTACATCTCTTGTTGTGTTTGTTGTATTTGGCAGAATGTGACAGAAATAAAGAGCACACGTGCCAGCAGAAAACACTGTCTCTTCTGTGTGTGCAACGCATGCAGGAATAAAGAGTGTGTGTTAATGCGACAGTGACTCTGAGATCAGGAAGAATAACTAACTCTTTCCCAGCAGGAGTTTAAAGAGCATGTAGAAGTGTGTTTACCTGTGAGAAGCGAAGAGAGAATGACCCGTCCTGGCAGACACAGATCTCAGAATGGAAGAATATGCTGTAGATAAACTTATATATCACCTGTCCAGCTTATACCCTGAGCAGAGCCTTGTTAAACACACACACACACACACACACCAAAAGCCCATTAACCTGAGGACAGAGGACTGGTGATCAAGAGGAGACGCACATCTTGTCCTCAGTGTGTGTTTCAGACACAGCTCCTGGATATATATCTCTGTTAAGTTCACCTCGACTCTACTGAGTTTATAAGCTGTCAGACGAGCCCAAACATGATGCGGTTACGCGCCAGAACACGCTAGCAGATACACAGTCCTGTACAGGTGTGTGTGTTAGAGATCAAACAGCACATGTGTGTGTCCTGTACAGGTGTGTGTGTTAGAGATCAAACAGCACATGTGTGTGTCCTGTACAGGTGTGTGTTAGAGACACAGGACACCCTTAACTATGCAGAAATGTAAGGGTTAATACAATTTAAACGGATGAGTTATAAAACAATTCACCCCCTCACAGTCGTCATGAAGGGCAGAATAAGCTATAAAGACCAAAGCCACTTTTAGCTCCAGGCTGTGAACGTGTGTTTTTCTGCTGTAAAGTTGGGCGTTTCAGCATGGGGGAGATGCAGATCTGACTCACTCCTGCAGCCGGCCTCTAGTGGCCAGTGGATGAACTGCAGTTTAACTCACTTCTGCAGCCGGCCTCTAGTGGCCAGTGGATGAATAGGTGTTTAATTCACTTCTGCAGCCGGCCTCTAGTGGCCAGTGGATGAATAGGTGTTTAATTCACTTCTGCAGCCGGCCTCTAGTGGCCAGTGGATGAACTGCAGTTTAACTCACTTCTGCAGCCGGCCTCTAGTGGCCAGTGGATGAACTGCAGTTTAACTCACTTCTGCAGCCGGCCTCTAGTGGCCAGTGGATGAACTGCAGTTTAACTCACTTCTGCAGCCGGCCTCTAGTGGCCAGTGGATGAACTGCAGTTTAACTCACTTCTGCAGCCGGCCTCTAGTGGCCAGTGGATGAACTGCAGTTTAACTCACTTCTGCAGCCGGCCTCTAGTGGCCAGTGGATGAACTGCAGTTTAACTCACTTCTGCAGCCGGCCTCTAGTGGCCAGTGGATGAATAGGTGTTTAATTCACTTCTGCAGCCGGCCTCTAGTGGCCAGTGGATGAACTGCAGTTTAACTCACTTCTGCAGCCGGCCTCTAGTGGCCAGTGGATGAATAGGTGTTTAATTCACTTCTGCAGCCGGCCTCTAGTGGCCAGTGGATGAACTGCAGTTTAACTCACTTCTGCAGCCGGCCTCTAGTGGCCAGTGGATGAATAGGTGTTTAATTCACTTCTGCAGCCGGCCTCTAGTGGCCAGTGGATGAACTGCAGTTTAACTCACTTCTGCAGCCGGCCTCTAGTGGCCAGTGGATGAATAGGTGTTTAATTCACTTCTGCAGCCGGCCTCTAGTGGCCAGTGGATGAACTGCAGTTTAACTCACTTCTGCAGCCGGCCTCTAGTGGCCAGTGGATGAACTGCAGTTTAACTCACTTCTGCAGCCGGCCTCTAGTGGCCAGTGGATGAACTGCAGTTTAACTCACTTCTGCAGCCGGCCTCTAGTGGCCAGTGGATGAACTGCAGTTTAACTCACTTCTGCAGCCGGCCTCTAGTGGCCAGTGGATGAATAGGTGTTTAATTCACTTCTGCAGCCGGCCTCTAGTGGCCAGTGGATGAACTGCAGTTTAACTCACTTCTGCAGCCGGCCTCTAGTGGCCAGTGGATGAACTGCAGTTTAATTCACTTCTGCAGCCGGCCTCTAGTGGCCAGTGGATGAACTGCAGTTTAACTCACTTCTGCAGCCGGCCTCTAGTGGCCAGTGGATGAACTGCAGTTTAACTCACTTCTGCAGCCGGCCTCTAGTGGCCAGTGGATGAATAGGTGTTTAATTCACTTCTGCAGCCGGCCTCTAGTGGCCAGTGGATGAACTGCAGTTTAATTCACTCCTGCAGCCGGCCTCTAGTGGCCAGTGGATGAACTGCAGTTTAACTCACTTCTGCAGCCGGCCTCTAGTGGCCAGTGGATGAACTGCAGTTTAACTCACTTCCGTGTCGGTTTAGAGAGAGAGACTGGGAGGTTGCCGCTTGGGTAACACCAGTGACACAACTCCAGGGGACCACTACGTTCATTATATATTTTACAATATTAATTCGCCATTTTGTTTTGTTTTTTATGTCATTTCCATCATTGATAGTTATGTATTATTGCATTTTAAATGGTAGAAGAAAACAGTTTTAGACCTTAAAATAAAGGACGAGCACTTCTGTGGTGCTTGGATGAGCTTCAGTAAGCGCTCACACTGGTGTTAGGGTTAGATATACTCTGCTCTCTTCTAATGTACCCCATAAGCACGGACATCATTTATTTACACAAACATAATTTAACTGTTTTTATTGAATTTAAACGTCCGTTTA
>CM040817.1:420000-440000 GCA_022828995.1 Vimba vimba
CTATAACGATAACTATATTAGTGTTTACACTAGCGGACGATAACTATAACGATAACTATATTAGTGTTTACATTAGCGGATGATAACTATAGCGATAACTATATTAGTGTTTACACTAGCGGACGATAACTATAACGATAACTATAATACTATATTAGTGTTTACACTAGCGGACGATAACTATAATACTATATTAGTGTTTACACTAGCGGACGATAACTATAATACTATATTAGTGTTTACATTAGCGGACGATAACCATAGCGATAACTATAATACTATATTAGTGTTTACACTAGCGGACGATAACTGTAACGATAACTATATTAGTGTTTACACTAGCGGATGATAACTATAATGATAACTATATTAGTGTTTACACTAGCGGACGATAAATATAACGATAACTATATTAGTGTTTACACTAGCGGATGATAACTATAACGATAACTATATTAGTGTTTACACTAGCGGATGATAACTATAACGATAACTATATTAGTGTTTACATTAGCGGACGATAACTATAATACTATATTAGTGTTTACACTATCGGACGATAACTATAACGATAACTATATTAGTGTTTACACTAGCGGACAATAACTATAACGATAACTATATTAGTGTTTACACTAGCGGATGATAACTATAACGATAACTATATTAGTGTTTACATTAGCGGACGATAACTGTAATGATAACTTTATTAGTGTTTACACTAGCGGATGATAACTATAACGATAACTATATTAGTGTTTACACTAGCGGACGATAACTATAACGATAACTATATTAGTGTTTACACTAGCGGATGATAACTATAACGATAACTATATTAGTGTTTACATTAGCGGACGATAACTGTAATGATAACTTTATTAGTGTTTACACTAGCGGATGATAACTATAACGATAACTATATTAGTGTTTACACTAGCGGACGATAACTATAACGATAACTATATTAGTGTTTACACTAGCGGATGATAACTATATCGATAACTATATTAGTGTTTACACTAGCGGACGATAACTATAACGATAACTATATTAGTGTTTACACTAGCGGATGATAACTATAATGATAACTATATTAGTGTTTACACTAGCGGACGATAACTATAATGATAACTATATTAGTGTTTACACTAGCGGACGATAACTATAACGATAACTATATTAGTGTTTACACTAGCGGATGATAACTATAATGATAACTATATTAGTGTTTACACTAGCGGACGATAACTATAACGATAACTATATTAGTGTTTACACTAGCGGACGATAACTATAACGATAACTATATTAGTGTTTACACTAGCGGATGATAACTATAACGATAACTATATTCGTGTTTACATTAGCGGACGATAACTGTAATGATAACTTTATTAGTGTTTACACTAGCGGACGATAACTATAACGATAACTATATTAGTGTTTACACTAGCGGATGATAACTATAACGATAACTATATTAGTGTTTACACTAGCGGATGATAACTATAACGATAACTATATTAGTGTTTACACTAGCGGACGATAACTATAACGATAACTATATTAGTGTTTACACTAGCGGATGATAACTATATCGATAACTATATTAGTGTTTACACTAGCGGACGATAACTATAACGATAACTATATTAGTGTTTACACTAGCGGATGATAACTATAATGATAACTATATTAGTGTTTACACTAGCGGACGATAACTATAATGATAACTATATTAGTGTTTACACTAGCGGACGATAACTATAACGATAACTATATTAGTGTTTACACTAGCGGATGATAACTATAATGATAACTATATTAGTGTTTACACTAGCGGACGATAACTATAATGATAACTATATTAGTGTTTACACTAGCGGATGATAACTATAACGATAACTATATTAGTGTTTACATTAGCGGACGATAACTATAATGATAACTATATTAGTGTTTACACTAGCGGACGATAACTATAACGATAACTATATTAGTGTTTACATTAGCGGACGATAACTATAATGATAACTATATTAGTGTTTACACTAGCGGACGATAACTATAACGATAACTATATTAGTGTTTACACTAGCGGATGATAACTATAACGATAACTATATTAGTGTTTACATTAGCGGACGATAACTATAACGATAACTATATTAGTGTTTACACTAGCGGATGATAACTATAATGATAACTATATTAGTGTTTACACTAGCGGACGATAACTATAACGATAACTATATTAGTGTTTACACTAGCGGATGATAACTATAACGATAACTATATTAGTGTTTACACTAGCGGACGATAACTATAATGATAACTATATTAGTGTTTACATTAGCGGACGATAACTATAACGATAACTATATTAGTGTTTACACTAGCGGATGATAACTATAATGATAACTATATTAGTGTTTACACTAGCGGACGATAACTATAACGATAACTATATTAGTGTTTACACTAGCGGATGATAACTATAACGATAACTATATTAGTGTTTACACTAGCGGACGATAACTATAATGATAACTATATTAGTGTTTACACTAGCGGACGATAACTATAACGATAACTATATTAGTGTTTACATTAGCGGACGATAACTATAACGATAACTATATTAGTGTTTACACTAGCGGATGATAACTATAATGATAACTATATTAGTGTTTACACTAGCGGACGATAACTATAACGATAACTATATTAGTGTTTACACTAGCGGATGATAACTATAACGATAACTATATTAGTGTTTACATTAGCGGACGATAACTATAATGATAACTATATTAGTGTTTACACTAGCGGACGATAACTATAATGATAACTATATTAGTGTTTACACTAGCGGATGATAACTATAACGATAACTATATTAGTGTTTACATTAGCGGACGATAACTGTAATGATAACTATATTAGTGTTTACACTAGCGGACGATAACTATAACGATAACTATATTAGTGTTTACATTAGCGGACGATAACTGTAATGATAACTTTATTAGTGTTTACACTAGCGGATGATAACTATAACGATAACTATATTAGTGTTTACACTAGCGGATGATAACTATAACGATAACTATATTAGTGTTTACACTAGCGGATGATAACTATAATGATAACTATATTAGTGTTTACACTAGCGGATGATAACTATAACGATAACTATATTAGTGTTTACATTAGCGGACGATAACTATAATGATAACTATATTAGTGTTTACACCAGCAGATGATAACTATAACGATAACTATATTAGTGTTTACACTAGCGGATGATAACTATAATGATAACTATATTAGTGTTTACACTAGCGGATGATAACTATAACGATAACTATATTAGTGTTTACACTAGCGGACGATAACTATAATGATAACTATATTAGTGTTTACACCAGCAGATGATAACTATAACGATAACTATATTAGTGTTTACACTAGCGGATGATAACTATAACGATAACTATATTAGTGTTTACACTAGCGGATGATAACTATAACGATAACTATATTAGTGTTTACACTAGCGGACGATAACTATAATGATAACTATATTAGTGTTTACACCAGCGGATGATAACTATAACGATAACTATATTAGTGTTTACATTAGCGGACGATAACTATAACGATAACTATATTAGTGTTTACACTAGCGGACGATAACTATAATGATAACTATATTAGTGTTTACACCAGCGGATGATAACTATAACGATAACTATATTAGTGTTTACATTAGCGGACGATAACTGTAACGATAACTATATTAGTGTTTACACTAGCGGACGATAACTATAACGATAACTATATTAGTGTTTACATTAGCGGACGATAACTATAATGATAACTATATTAGTGTTTACATTAGCGGATGATAACTATAATGATAACTATATTAGTGTTTACACTAGCGGACGATAACTATAACGATAACTATATTAGTGTTTACATTAGCGGACGATAACTATAACGATAACTATATTAGTGTTTACATTAGCGGACGATAACTATAACGATAACTATATTAGTGTTTACATTAGCGGATGATAACTATAATGATAACTATATTAGTGTTTACATTAGCGGATGATAACTATAACGATAACTATATTAGTGTTTACACTAGCGGATGATAACTATAACGATAACTATATTAGTGTTTACACTAGCGGATGATAACTATAATGATAACTATATTAGTGTTTACACTAGCGGATGATAACTATAATGATAACTATATTAGTGTTTACACTAGCGGATGATAACTATAATGATAACTATATTAGTGTTTACACTAGCGGATGATAACTATAACGATAACTATATTAGTGTTTACACTAGCGGACGATAACTATAACGATAACTATATTAGTGTTTACATTAGCGGATGATAACTATAACGATAACTATATTAGTGTTTACATTAGCGGATGATAACTATAACGATAACTATATTAGTGTTTACATTAGCGGATGATAACTATAATGATAACTATATTAGTGTTTACATTAGCGGATGATAACTATAACGATAACTATATTAGTGTTTACATTAGCGGATGATAACTATAACGATAACTATATTAGTGTTTACATTAGCGGATGATAACTATAACGATAACTATATTAGTGTTTACATTAGCGGATGATAACTATAACGATAACTATATTAGTGTTTACATTAGCGGATGATAACTATAACGATAACTATATTAGTGTTTACATTAGCGGATGATAACCATAGCGATAACTATATTAGTGTTTACACTAGCGGATGATAACTATAACGATAACTATATTAGTGTTTACACTAGCGGATGATAACTATAACGATAACTATATTAGTGTTTACACTAGCGGATGATAACTATAACGATAACTATATTAGTGTTTACACTAGCGGATGATAACTATAACGATAACTATATTAGTGTTTACATTAGCGGATGATAACTATAACGATAACTATATTAGTGTTTACATTAGCGGACGATAACTATAACGATAACTATATTAGTGTTTACACTAGCGGATGATAACTATAATGATAACTATATTAGTGTTTACACCAGCGAATCATTTACATTTAGAAAATAAAATAAAACTATATCTTTATTATCCATGGTGTGAAGGGGTCTTTAGTTTTATTTCTGCCTGTGTGATGATTGAGGAACGAAGCAGACGCTTACCTTGTGTGTGTGTGTGTGTGTGTGTGTGTGTTAGAGCTGTCCCATAGAGATCCATGACATGTTCAACTCGAGCGCGCCAATGGTGTTGGGAGTGTTTCTCGGGACGGCAGGAATCATGGTGAGTCCATCTGAACACACACACACACTGTAGTTGACATGCGTTCGCATCCACACACACACACTGGAGCCGTGTCCAGAACTGCACGCTGATCTGTGTGTGTTTGTCTGCATGTGTTCCCGCTCGTCCCCAGGTGTTGGCGCTGGTGTGCAGTGTGGTCCTCAGCAGACACAACTCACAGTCTCGCGCCGCTCCTCCTGCATACGTGCTCCTCACCAATCAGCCGTCGGTCCTGCTTCCTCATGCTCATGTTCCTCACGCCGCGCAGCAGATATAACTGTCTCTCCCCCCCCCCTCTCTCCTCTGTCTCTCTCTCTCTCTCTCTCGGCCAGTTGGTGGCGCTGGTGTGCAGCTCCTTCCTCTATAAGAGTCTGAAGTCGCCCGGCTACTCGACTCCATCCTACTACTGACCCTCCACTCGTCTGTCTGACGGAGGGATGAGCACAGGTCAACAACCACACCTGTGTGTGCATGTGTGTGTGTCCAGAATACACACCTGTGTGTGCATGTGTGTGTGTGTGTGTCCAGAATACACACCTGTGTTTAATGTTTTTTCTTGGCTATGTGAACATTCCATTTGATAATTTTGCAAACATTGTTTTAACGGTACTTTTGAATGTTTTCAAACGTTCTGAAACGAGTAGCAACACTTAAAAAACGTTAGACGAACATCCAACTAAAATGTTTCAGAAAAACATTCCATGAACATTGTATAGATAATGTTTTGAGAACGTTATTAAAGACCAGATAACTTTGAACGTACATTCTAATACTGTTGCAGGACGAACGTTTGTTCATAACCTTCAGAGAACGTTAGTTACAGTTCTGAGGACGTTCCCCGTTAGCTGCACATGAACATGTTCAGTCTCAACCTACCGAGTATTTACACATTTCATTTTTTATTGCATTATAATCTTCACTTTATAAACTTTCCAGCTCTGAATTCTGCATAAACGCTGCCTGTTACAATTCCATCCTGAATATTTCATTTTCTTGCTTTGTTGTATACGATTAAAACATTAAAGACATTTTCACAAACCCGTCTCAGTCGAGTGTTTCATCAGATGTTGAGCTTGGATGGTGGTGAGAGGTCAAAGGTCAGGAGTCATCAAATCTGTGCTCGAAGGGACTTACGGCACATGAAACACGTCTTCATGTACCGGTCTGAGAAGATCATGCTGTTCTCTGTGGGAGAGAGAGAGAGAACAAGATTAGATAAAAGGGTTTACAAAAAAGTGTCACGCACTTGCCAGATCGAAGGACTCCAGTTATCCTCAACACATCACACTTCAAACTGACATAAAATAAATATGCAGAAAAAGCTCACTTTTTCCTGAGATCAGCCATGTGTGTGTGTGTGTGTGTGTGTGTGTGTGCAGTACACGAGTGTGGCCACTAGAGAGCAGCAGCTCTGTTACATTCTCTGTCAGTGACGTCTGTGTATTTGTGTCACAAGTAACATTCTATACACTACGTACTTAGACTATGCACTCAATGCTGTGTCCTCAACCATCTCGAGTGTATGAGGTTTATCCGCTTTTTTCCTCATCCAGCATCAGAGTCGGATAGCACTTCCCCTTTGACTATGTGATTAAAACTGTGACAGTCGAGCACACTTCTTTTTCCCGGTTAATTAAGTGCATTATCCGGGTATTTGAAGTGCACCTTTTCTTGTGAACACACTAATCACACTATTTATACTACAACAAACCAGCATAGAATAGTGCATACTACGTGAATTGGGACGTACCTTGTATGAAGGTTTCAGACCGTAAGCTCATGGCGAATGGTCTACAACAAACAAACTACAGACATGACAAAGCAAACATTTAATCACTGAAATTGAATTGGCATGGGTTAGTGGTGGGTAAAAAAAATGTTTTATTAGTACTATCAACAGAAATAAACACTATTTAATTGGTTCCACGAAATGCCAAACCACACACACAGGATTTTGGGATATCATAGGCAAATCTTTTTCTTGTTTTCTTCTTGATGTTTCAATGCTCTATTTACAAGCCTGTTCACTCCAAGAACAATAACTATAACAATAAAGTTTTAATAATCGCTCTATAACTCTAATAGCGAAACACCACAACTGCAAGGACACCGAGGAATGATATCACTGGAATCACTTTCAGAGCGATTTATTTTACAGCTGATGAACGATAAAAACATTTAAAGCCAATCAGAATTAATCCTGCTGTAGAGATCAAGCATTTAAAGCGGCAGATGATGTTTTTCAGCATGTTTATAATAAACAGAACACTGGTGTGGTTTTAAAATTGTATTCACTGGTGTGGACGTCAATATAGTTATCATTATAGTTATTACAGTTATCGTTCACTGATAGGACAGTAATATAGTTATCATTAAGTTATTTTTTATAGTTATTGTTGACAGGACTGGCCAAGCCGGATCTGCTCTTAATACGATGGCGGTCCTCCAGGGCTTCCAGGCAAAACTCCTCCGCTCCATTGATAGATAAACTTTATTGTCCCCAGGGGGTAATTCTTTTCCACAGCACTGCACTTGTTTAACACACACACAACATAATCAATGGAGTCTGACCCGACCCCTCTGCTTTTTAGTAGTTATGCAGCGCAACTTCCTCGACTCCCCAAAGCCCTTTGGACCTGTTTGGTCCTGCGGTGAACAGCTTCGAAATTAGCGAGTGTTGCTCCCTGGCCCACTGCGCCACCGCTCGTGGCTCTCCAGCCTGTGGCCACCCGGATCCAGGCCTGGGAGGCCATTCTGGGAGAATCCGGTTGGGTCCTGGAGAAGAGCAAACAGTCGGTGGATCTGAAAGATGCTTATTTTTATTTCCACATTCACAGACTGTTCTTGAGATTTGCGTTCGAGGGGGTGGCCTACCAATACACTGTCCTTCCGTTCTGACTGTCTCTGGCACCTCTCACGTTTCTCGAAGTGCGTGGACACAGGGCTCTCCTCTCTGAGACACAGGGGAGTGCGTGTACTGAATTACCTCCACAACTGGCTGTTTTGGCCCAGTCGCAGCTCGAGATGTGCAAGCACAGGTCCCTGCTCCTCAGACCTTTGGGAATGCCTGGGGTTCAAAAAGATCTCACTGTCTCCCAGCCGACAAATCTCACTTTCTGTAGCAGTCATCAATTTGGCCCAAATACGGGCCTAACTTTCACCAGAATGCTCTCTGAAAGTTCAGAAGCTGGCGGCATCATTCAAGCTCAGGATCTTGATTCACGTCAAGACTTTCCAGGGGCTTCAAGGAAAAATGGCAACAGCATCTACTGCACATGCGGCCTCTCCAATTTTGGCTCAAAGCCAGCGTTCCATCCCATGCTTGGCGTCTGGGATGGCTCAATCTCAGGGTGAACCACGGCTGTGTCAGGCCCTTGGCTCAATCTCAGGGTGAACCACAGCTGTGTCAGGCCCTTGGCTCAATCTCAGGGTGAACCACGGCTGTGTCGGGCCCTTGGCTCAATCTCAGGGTGAACCACGGCTGTGTCTGGCCCTTGGCTCAATCTCAGGGTGAACCACGGCTGTGTCTGGCCCTTGGCTCAATCTCAGGGTGAACCACGGCTGTGTCGGGCCCTTGGCTCAATCTCAGGGTGAACCACGGCTGTGTCGGGCCCTTGGCTCAATCTCAGGGTGAACCACGGCTGTGTCGGGCCCTTGGCTCAATCTCAGGGTGAACCACGGCTGTGTCAGGCCCTTGGCTCAATCTCAGGGTGAACCACGGCTGTGTCTGGCCCTTGGCTCAATCTCAGGGTGAACCACGGCTGTGTCTGGCCCTTGGCTCAATCTCAGGGTGAACCACGGCTGTGTCGGGCCCTTGGCTCAATCTCAGGGTGAACCACGGCTGTGTCAGGCCCTTGGCTCAATCTCAGGGTGATCCACAGCTGTGTCAGGCCCTTGGCTCAATCTCAGGGTGAACCACGGCTGTGTCAGGCCCTTGGCTCAATCTCAGGGTGAACCACGGCTGTGTCGGGCCCTTGGCTCAATCTCAGGGTGAACCACGGCTGTGTCAGGCCCTTGGCTCAATCTCAGGGTGATCCACAGCTGTGTCAGGCCCTTGGCTCAATCTCAGGGTGAACCACGGCTGTGTCAGGCCCTTGGCTCAATCTCAGGGTGAACCACGGCTGTGTCAGGCCCTTGGCTCAATCTCAGGGTGAACCACGGCTGTGTCAGGCCCTTGGCTCAATCTCAGGGTGATCCACAGCTGTGTCAGGCCCTTGGCTCAATCTCAGGGTGAACCACGGCTGTGTCAGGCCCTTGGCTCAATCTCAGGGTGAACCACGGCTGTGTCGGGCCCTTGGCTCAATCTCAGGGTGAACCACGGCTGTGTCAGGCCCTTGGCTCAATCTCAGGGTGATCCACGGCTGTGTCAGGCCCTTGGCTCAATCTCAGGGTGAACCACGGCTGTGTCTGGCCCTTGGCTCAATCTCAGGGTGAACCACGGCTGTGTCTGGCCCTTGGCTCAATCTCAGGGTGAACCACGGCTGTGTCGGGCCCTTGGCTCAATCTCAGGGTGAACCACGGCTGTGTCAGGCCCTTGGCTCAATCTCAGGGTGATCCACAGCTGTGTCAGGCCCTTGGCTCAATCTCAGGGTGAACCACGGCTGTGTCAGGCCCTTGGCTCAATCTCAGGGTGAACCACGGCTGTGTCAGGCCCTTGGCTCAATCTCAGGGTGAACCACGGCTGTGTCTGGCCCTTGGCTCAATCTCAGGGTGAACCACGGCTGTGTCTGGCCCTTGGCTCAATCTCAGGGTGAACCACGGCTGTGTCGGGCCCTTGGCTCAATCTCAGGGTGAACCACGGCTGTGTCAGGCCCTTGGCTCAATCTCAGGGTGATCCACAGCTGTGTCAGGCCCTTGGCTCAATCTCAGGGTGAACCACGGCTGTGTCAGGCCCTTGGCTCAATCTCAGGGTGAACCACGGCTGTGTCGGGCCCTTGGCTCAATCTCAGGGTGAACCACGGCTGTGTCAGGCCCTTGGCTCAATCTCAGGGTGATCCACAGCTGTGTCAGGCCCTTGGCTCAATCTCAGGGTGAACCACGGCTGTGTCAGGCCCTTGGCTCAATCTCAGGGTGAACCACGGCTGTGTCAGGCCCTTGGCTCAATCTCAGGGTGAACCACGGCTGAGTCAGGCCCTTGGCTCAATCTCAGGGTGATCCACAGCTGTGTCAGGCCCTTGGCTCAATCTCAGGGTGAACCACGGCTGTGTCAGGCCCTTGGCTCAATCTCAGGGTGAACCACGGCTGTGTCAGGCCCTTGGCTCAATCTCAGGGTGAACCACGGCTGTGTCAGGCCCTTGGCTCAATCTCAGGGTGAACCACGGCTGTGTCGGGCCCTTGGCTCAATCTCAGGGTGAACCACGGCTGTGTCGGGCCCTTGGCTCAATCTCAGGGTGAACCACGGCTGTGTCAGGCCCTTGGCTCAATCTCAGGGTGATCCACAGCTGAGTCAGGCCCTTGGCTCAATCTCAGGGTGAACCACGGCTGTGTCAGGCCCTTGGCTCAATCTCAGGGTGAACCACGGCTGTGTCTGGCCCTTGGCTCAATCTCAGGGTGAACCACGGCTGTGTCGGGCCCTTGGCTCAATCTCAGGGTGAACCACGGCTGTGTCGGGCCCTTGGCTCAATCTCAGGGTGAACCACGGCTGTGTCAGGCCCTTGGCTCAATCTCAGGGTGAACCACAGCTGTGTCAGGCCCTTGGCTCAATCTCAGGGTGAACCACGGCTGTGTCTGGCCCTTGGCTCAATCTCAGGGTGAACCACGGCTGTGTCAGGCCCTTGGCTCAATCTCAGGGTGAACCACGGCTGTGTCGGGCCCTTGGCTCAATCTCAGGGTGAACCACGGCTGTGTCGGGCCCTTGGCTCAATCTCAGGGTGAACCACGGCTGTGTCGGGCCCTTGGCTCAATCTCAGGGTGAACCACGGCTGTGTCGGGCCCTTGGCTCAATCTCAGGGTGATCCACAGCTGAGTCAGGCCCTTGGCTCAATCTCAGGGTGAACCACGGCTGTGTCAGGCCCTTGGCTCAATCTCAGGGTGAACCACGGCTGTGTCTGGCCCTTGGCTCAATCTCAGGGTGAACCACGGCTGTGTCGGGCCCTTGGCTCAATCTCAGGGTGAACCACGGCTGTGTCGGGCCCTTGGCTCAATCTCAGGGTGAACCACGGCTGTGTCGGGCCCTTGGCTCAATCTCAGGGTGAACCACGGCTGTGTCGGGCCCTTGGCTCAATCTCAGGTTGAACCACGGCTGTGTCAGGCCCTTGGCTCAATCTCAGGGTGAACCACGGCTGTGTCAGGCCCTTGGCTCAATCTCAGGGTGAACCACGGCTGTATCAGACCCTTGGCCCCTTGGACGACCCCCCATCTGTATCATTCAGGAGTGGACCTGGGGACGTTCTCTAGGAGGAAAGTGGTCATGGATGCCTCCAGCTTGGCAGCCCAGTGTTCGTCTACTCTTCCGTGCTGTGCCAAGGGCAGGCCATGGTAGACCGAGGTAAACAAACCACCAAACGGCAGAGACTCACCACTCCGGCTCGAGGGATTCATGGCATTCTACTGTTGATACTGGTGCTGTCAGGGGATGTTCATCTAAATCCAGGACCAGTTACTCCGGAGGCATCACAAAACATCGGTGCTGAGCTTCTTTTTGAATCCCAGGTAACATCTTCCTTGGAGGTGAGTGACTATGGAATATCTATACCCAGTGCCCCCTTAAACAGCGTGGTTTCAGTTGCCATTGATAACTGTGACTTTTTGACCGACACACAACCGGCACTTGAAGTGCCCAGTGAACATAATCTTACGGACTGACAACCTACAAGCTACCCGACGTGTTGGAATCCTGCAGTGATAAAGCAGCGATTTTCTTACATATTTCAGACTGTTAATCACGCAAAGGTCATATGGGATCCAAAATTGAAACCCAGAGGACTTTTTGGTGGACACTTGAACATTAGAAGTGTGATCTTTGTTTCTAAGACTGAACAGCTGACGCATTTACTATTAAATTCCAATCTGGACTATCTATGTTTATCGGAGACGTGGTTACAACAGTCAACCCTAGTTAATGTTTTCTCTGTACCGGGGTATCAGTGCTTCAGACGAGACAGAATTGGGGGGAGAGGAGGGAGGGTATTGATATACGTCAAAGACGACATCAAATGTGAGCGCATTCTTTTTAAAGCAGCAGATACACTGGAATACGTTGCTTTAAAAATGTTATTATCCCAACAAATGTCTTTTACTCTGATAGGATTCTATAGACCTCCATCAGCAAATGACACTTTCTATGATCAACTCATTGATATGTTAAAAGAGTGTAACCTTAACAAAGAGCTTATTCTCATGGGTGATTTTAATTTAAACTGGGAAGAGGAAAAAACGTAAAACAATTACAGACAAATATAACTTACAACAGCTGATCAAAGGCCCAACAAGAATTGCAAAAAATTCAAGTACAGTGTTGGATCTTGTATTCTCCAGAGGATAACAGAAAGCTACAATCTGATCACTGGGCTATCTGATCATAATTTAACCCTAGTAGCAAGGAAATTAACTAAAAACAGAAACAGTTTAGAAATTAACTAAACACCCCCCCTCCCTTGTGAATCATGATGTCCTTAATTAAAGATGCACGCTCCAGCTATATGAAAAACACAATGGGCGTGCCTCAAGGATCTGTATTAGGTCCTTTACGTTTTAGCCTTTATATTAATGATCTTCCACAGCACTGTCACAGTGTTGATATACAATTATAGCCCAACCAGATTGTCAGTGCCAACCACGTTCATTCGGTTTTCAACTAATTAATTGAAATAATATTAATAATATAATAATATAATAATAACGATGATGCTATGCTTGAAACAGCCAGCAGATGGAATGACCTTGGGAGGATGTGACGCAGTGTGTGAAGCCCTTCATCTGTGGGACGGAGTGTGTGTCAGTGTGTGTGAAGTGTGTGAGGGTGCGTCGCTCTTCATCTGTGGGACGGAGTGTGTGTCACTGTGTGTGAAGTGTGTGAGGGTGCGGCGGCTGGTGACTCATGTCATGTTGAGTTGCCTGGCAACTGCAGTTGTTTTCTTTTAAGCTCAAGAAAAATATGAACGTCTGGATGTCATTCACAGACAGAGACCCATATAGTTGTTCTTTCTTTAAAATATGAATAAATAATCAGTATTTAATGAATCATGCATGTAATTATAAGATGAAGATGATTATAAGTAACCTTATATAGTTATATATATAAGTTTGTATAATAGTAGTAGCTCAGGTTGCTTTACAAACAAGTCAAAAGAAAAGAAAAAAAATGTGTGTGAGATGGACTAGAGCGGTTTGAGAGTGTGTGTGCGTGTGTGTGTGCGTGTGTGAACATGCGAGTATGAGAACTGAAATATGGGAGCGTCCAAAACATTCCCATCCGGATTTCAACACAAACACTCAACAATAAAAAGCATTTCAAAACACTGTCTGATGTTCCTCACACACACACACACACACACACACACACACACACACACTCTCTCTCTCTCTCTCACACACACACATACACACACACACACACACACACACACACACACACACACAGAAGGTGGATAACAGGAGATTATTGAATAAAGATCATAACGGATTATACACATGGTTGTCGCAGGACTTTCTTGTTCTTACACAAAGACGTTATTGTGATCGTGTGTGTGTGTGTGTGTGTGTGTGTGTGTGTGTGTGTGTGTGTGTGTGTGTGTGTGTGTGTGTGTGTGTGTGTTCTGGCGCTCAGGTGAGGTTGTATCTGTCCTGCAGGTGAAATCTGGTTGGACAACATTTCTAAATTCTCTTGTCTTCTCGTTAGGGTGTGTGTCTGTCACACAGGGTGTGTGTGTGTGTGTGTGTGTGTGTGTATTTACTCACTGAGAATCACAGAAACACATTTCACAAAAAACCACAGCAAAGACCGAAAACAACAGGAATACATGTTTGGTATTTTTGTGGATCCAGGCAACAAAATATCTCAGACATCAAGCATTCTTTCAACATCTCACCATCTTATTCATCATCAAATGATAACTTTCATATATAATATGAATATAGGATATCAGTGGTGACTCCATCATGTGTCTCATGTCCTGATTTTAAATCCAGCATTAAAGCTTTCAGTGGCTGATGTGAGTGACGGTCTGTAAGAGGGCGTGGATCGTCTGTATTCATAGACTCAATACAGGACAATATTAACCAATGAATCACACAGAGAGAACAGGGTTAGGAGGAAAGTGTGTGTGTGTGTGTGTGTTAGAGAGAGAGAGAGCCAGTGATTGGTGTTATCAGTTACACAAAGTTTTCACAGAGCCAGCGGGAGAAGGGCTAGTCAGGACCTTCCTAAACGCCACACCCTTTGAAAGAGAAACACTACAGGAATGAGAGGGAGGGGTGGGGCCAGGGGGCGGGGCCAGAGGGAGGGGCCTGTTAGAGAGCAGCTGGTGGGATAGTCCAGGGAATGGGGAGTAATGAGACGAAGGGCGGGGCCGGGGGAGGGGCCAGCTAGAGAGCAGCTGGTGGGATAGTTCAGGGAATGGGCAGTAATGAGAGTGAGGGGCGGGGCCAGGGGGAGGGGCCAGCTAGAGAGCAGCTGGTGGGATAGTTCAGGGAATGGGCAGTAATGAGAGTGAGGGGCGGGGCCAGGGGCGGGGCCTGTTAGAGAGCAACTGATGGGATAGTTCAGGGAATGGGCAGTAATGAGAGTGAGGGGGCGGGGCCAGGGGCGGGGCCTGTTAGAGAGCAACTGATGGGATAGTTCAGGGAATGGGCAGTAATGAGAGTGAGGGGGCGGGGCCAGGGGCGGGGCCTGTTAGAGAGCAGCTGATGGGATAGTTCAGGGAATGGGCAGTAATGAGAGTGAGGGGGCGGGGCCAGGGGCGGGGCCTGTTAGAGAGCAGCTGGTGGGATAGTTTAGAGTAAAGATCTCCAGCGACACAGATCTCATCTGGAAGTGTGCAGTTGCTCTCCTCCAGTGATCGGCCTTCTGTTATTCAGCAGGTAAGATCTGAAACTCTTCTCAGTCTCTCTACTCCTCTGCTCGGGAGCTCTGAGGGGATTCCAGGCTTCACAACACTAGTTAAGAGAGTGTGTGTGAGTGTGTGTTGGTGTGTGTGAGCATGTGTCCGGCTGAGAGGAGTGTGTCGGTCAGCGAGAGCCTGAGCTGATGTTCTTCTGTGTGATATATGGGAAATCCTGAGAAACATGGGAATCAGAGCGTCTGAAGTGGGACAGATGGGAAGAGAGGAGGGATGCTTCTTTAAGGAGAGGCATTTCTGTGCAATGCTGAAGACATGTTTCAACCCATCGAGCTGTAACAACACTTGATCCGCTCATTCATACCTGCTGAACACACACACACACACACACACACCCTCTGAACAGGGCGGGTTCCCTGTGCTGCTGTTGAAGTGTGCTGAACCTAACCTCAGTGTGTGTTCCTCTCTCTGTCTGTCAGTCATGTTGGTGTTACTCGCTGCCATCTTCTTCCTCCACCTCTCCTGCATCGCTCTGCTGCTGGCCGCCACCATCCATAACGTGAGTTACACACACACACACACACACACACACACACACACACACACACACACACTTAATTATTCATCTGCTTACTACATTAAATTAAGTTTTCATCTTCAGTTTAGGAACATGCGTCAGTAACAGACTCTATGTGTGATTTAGCGTCAGCAGTGTTTGGAAACTGGGAGAAAATTAAGCACAAAATGAAGTATTGAGGAAATGTGTTACATGACAGAACAGAGAATATAGATATGATCCACATTCACACTAAAACTGAAGCTTCTTGATGAAACTGTGTGGTTTAATGATACCAGAAGAACTGAACGCAGAACTGACATTTGAGTAGAAATCCGTTGAATGACGTCTCTCTCGCTCCTGCTGATATGATGTGTGTTTGTTTGTTTGTTTGTTTGTTTGTTTGTGTGTGTGTGTGTGTGTGTAGGCCTGGTGGATGACCGAAAACGTGTCCACTGATATCTGGGCTCGCTGGACTCTGTCTGGCGGACAGTGGAACTACACTGAGATTCCTTACGTCAATGCCAAAGGTCTGAACACACACATATTCATCAGTTTAGTCATTGATCTGAATCACAACAACAGTCACACACACACACACACACACACACACACACACTGAGAGTTTGTCAATCACTCATTCCTCTCTCATTTTAAACACCAAACGTTTTCCGAATGGCTGGGACTTTATTTTGTTGTGCAGTATTTTCAGCAGTTTTTTGTAGACTTTACTTTTTTAACGTTTAGTAACACTAGTAATATTTCAGAAGCTGGATCGGATGTATCTGCTGATATCTGCTGTATCTGCTGTTGAGTTTCTAATTCACTCTGGGAACAAACGTTTCCTATGGTTCTATATGGAGCCCTAGTGTTCTTGACTCAGTATCAAAGAACCCAAACGGCTTCTATATACTGTAAGAGGAAATGTCTTAAATTATTATTTACATGATTCATGGGTTATTTCCAGTGTTGGGGAAAGTTACTTTTAACTTACTTTTAACTTACATACTTTTTATGGAAAGTAAATGTTAAATGTTACTTTTGCATAACTTTTTCTCACCTGGGCTGGGCTTGCTTGTTGTTTTAAATAACAAAATAAAAAAAACATTCTTGAAATAGTATTTAAGGTGAACATAAAGGCCGAAGGAAATGCAAAGTAATTCAATAAATAGGAAAACAAAGTAACTTACTTATTTGAAAAAGTAACTAAAATGTTTTGTTGTAAATTTTAAAGTAATGTTACTTACGTTACAATGTTACGTGCAACATTGGTTATTTCAATATTTCTTTTTTTAAGTATGTTTATGAACTGTTTAAAAATGAATTAAAACTAAAAGGTTCTCTACATGAAGTGCCTGGCGGAATCTTGCAAGGCTCTAAATAGCAGCGTTCCTCCTAAGCGTGTGGTTTAACTGTAGTTCTCTGCAGCTCAGACACTCACGTGCAGTTAGGGTAAGGTTAGTTAGTGGGTAACTCATCATTACAAGTAACTAGTTCTAGACTAAATGTGAACATGCATTTACTCATCTCACTTACAAGAAAACATTCAGAGTGCCTCAAAATGATTAAAAACAGTCAAATGAATTTTCAGAATTTCACGCAAAACTTTTATAATTAACTAGATTAAATGACACAAATATACTTTATGTATTTAATCTCACTTTATTAACCAATGTCTTTGTTGCTGACCTTCAATGATCTAATTCAACCATACTAATAAGCAAAAATTACTTTAGATTAGATTTAGAAATAAGAGTGTTGAAATTCCTTCTGTATCCTATTGTTTTATAATCGAGAATAACAGAAGCTGAAAGGTTTATTTGAGTGGCGCCCTCTACTGTCCTCTACTGTACTCTACTGTCCTCTACCTCTACTGTACACTACCTCTACTGTACTCTACTGTACACTATTGTGCTCTACTGTACACTACCTCTACTGTACTCTACTGTACTCTACTGTCCTCTACTGTACTCTACCTCTACTGTACACTACTGCACTCCACTGTACTCTACTGTACTCTACCTCTACTGTACTCTACTGTCCTCTACTGTCCTCTAACTCTACTGTACTCTACTGTCCTCTACCTCTACTGTACTCTACTGTACTCTACTGTCCTCTACTGTACTCTACCTCTACTGTACACTACTGCACTCCACTGTACTCTACTGTACTCTACCTCTACTGTACTCTACTGTCCTCTACTGTCCTCTAACTCTACTGTACTCGACTGTCCTCTACCTCTACTGCACTCCACTGTACTCTACCTCCACTGTACTCTACTGTACTCTACCTATACTGTACTCTACTGTACACTACCTCTACTGTACTCTACCTCTACTCTACCTCTACTGTACTCTACCTCTACTGTACTCTACTGTCCTCTACTGTCCTCTACTGTACACTACCTCTACTGTGCGCTACTGTACTCTACTGTCCTCTACTGTCCTCTACTGTACACTACCTCTACTGTGCGCTACTGTACTCTACTGTCCTCTACTGTACTCTACTGTCCTCTACTGTCTTCTACTGTACACTACCTCTACTGTATACTACCTCTACTGTACTCTACTGTACTCTGCTGTCCTCTACCTCTACTGTACTCTACTGTCCTCTACTGTCCTCTACTGTACACTACCTCTACTGTACACTACCTCTACTGTGCGCTACTGTACACTACCTCTACTGTACTCTACTGTCCTCTACTGTACTCTGCTGTCCTCTACCTCTGCTGTACTCTACTGTCCTCTACTGTCCTCTACTGTCCTCTACTGTACACTACCTCTACTGTACTCTACTGTCCTCTACTGTACTCTGCTGTCCTCTACCTCTGCTGTACTCTGCCTCTACTGTACACTGCCTCTACTGTACTCTACCTCTACTGTACTCTACTGTCCTCTACTGTCCTCTACTGTCCTCTACTGTACACTACCTCTACTGTACACTACCTCTACTGTGCGCTACTGTATACTACCTCTACTGTACTCTACTGTCCTCTACTGTACTCTGCTGTCCTCTACCTCTACTGTACTCTACTGTCCTCTACTGTACACTACCTCTACTGTATACTACTTCTACTGTACTCTACTGTCCTCTACTGTACTCTGCTGTCCTCTACCTCTACTGTACTCTACTGTCCTCTACTGTCCTCTACTGTCCTCTACTGTACACTACCTCTACTGTGCGCTACTGTACACTACCTCTACTGTACTCTACTGTCCTCTACTGTACTCTGCTGTCCTCTACCTCTGCTGTACTCTACCGTCCTCTACTGTACACTACCTCTACTGTACTCTACTGTCCTCTACTGTACTCTGCTGTCCTCTACCTCTGCTGTACTCTGCCTCTACTGTACACTGCCTCTACTGTACTCTACCTCTACTGTACTCTACTGTCCTCTACTGTCCTCTACTGTCCTCTACTGTACACTACCTCTACTGTACACTACCTCTACTGTGCGCTACTGTATACTACCTCTACTGTACTCTACTGTCCTCTACTGTACTCTGCTGTCCTCTACCTCTACTGTACTCTACTGTCCTCTACTGTACACTACCTCTACTGTATACTACTTCTACTGTACTCTACTGTCCTCTACTGTACTCTGCTGTCCTCTACCTCTACTGTACTCTACTGTCCTCTACTGTACACTACCTCTACTGTACTCTACTGTACACTACCTCTACTCTACTGTCCTCTACTGTACACTACCTCTACTGTACTCTACTGTACTCTACTGTACACTACCTCTACTGTACTCTACTGTCCTCTACTGTACTCTGCCTCTACTGTACTCTACCTCTACTGTACTATACTGTCCTCTACTGTCCTCTACTGTACTCTACTGTCCTCTACTGTACTCTGCCTCTACTGTACACTGCCTCTACTGTACTCTACTGTCCTCTACTGTCCTCTACTGTCCTCGACTGTACTCTACCTCTACTGTCCTCTACTGTCCTCTACTGTACACTACCTCTACTGTGCGCTACTGTACTCTACTGTACTCTACTGTCCTCTACTGTCTTCTACTGTCCTCTACTGTACACTACCTCTACTGTGCGCTACTGTACTCTACTGTCCTCTACTGTACTCTACTGTCCTCT
>CM040817.1:452500-532500 GCA_022828995.1 Vimba vimba
TCAAGGGCAAGGAAACACTGATGATAAACTTTCACTTTATGATGTTAAAATTTAGCAGTTAATCCGCGAATCACATGCACGACGAACCGTGGGGAGCTGATCCGTACAGATGACGAACACCTGCGATCCGTTGCACCCCTAATCAGAAGCAGTGAGTGAAATAAGCGAGTGATCTCTCACCCCAGGCGTCGGTGAAGATGTTCTCCTCGCAGATGCTCCAGAGCCCCGCGTTGAAGGAGGGGAAGATGAAGCGGTCGTCGCCGGTCTCCCAGGAGAAGGAGCCGTCCGACACGCCGGTCACCGGGGTGCACTTGAGCCGGCGGGCAGGCGAGCACAGCGGCTTGGGCACCTTCTGCTGGCCCACGCACCAGTGCGAGGAGGAGAGCGAGAGCAGCGACAGCAGCAGAGCCAGCAGCGTCTGCAGGAAGGAGAGGCGCGGAGAGCGCAGGAGCGAGAGCACCGACATGCTGACACAGAGAGAGAGAGAGAGAGAGATAGATAGATCACAGACATGCTGCGGACACACAGAGAGACATCAAGGCCCATACTCGATCTCAAGCTGTTCTTCATATTCACAACTCAACATTTCTCCCTTCCACTATTCTGCCTTAAAGGTTACCAAATCTATAATTTCATACGCAAATTACATTTTCAATCTACTTTCCATCACTCCACCTGAACCCAGTAGTTAGTTTTTCCTTGTTTGCAGGGCGGGTAAAGGAGGAGAGACGACAGGGGAAGGTCCCGAGTCCCACGGAGGAGCTCCGGAAGGGTAAAGGAGGAGAGACGACAGGGGAAGGTCCCGAGTCCCACGGAGGAGCTCCGGAAGGGTAAAGGAGGAGAGACGACAGGGGAAGGTCCCGAGTCCCACGGAGGAGCTCTGGAAGGGTAAAGGAGGAGAGACGACAGGGGAAGGTCCCGAGTCCCACGTAGGAGCTCTGGAAGGGTAAAGGAGGAGTGACGACAGGGGAAGGTCCCGAGTCCCACGGAGGAGCTCCGGAAGGGTAAAGGAGGAGAGACGACAGGGGAAGGTCCCGAGTCCCACGGAGGAGCTCCGGAAGGGTAAAGGAGGAGAGACGACAGGGGAAGGTCCCGAGTCCCACGGAGGAGCTCCGGAAGGGTAAAGCAGGAGTGACGACAGGGGAAGGTCCCGAGTCCCACGGAGGAGCTCGGAAGGGTAAAGGAGGAGTGACGACAGGGGAAGGTCCCGAGTCCCACGGAGGAGCTCCGGAAGGGTAAAGGAGGAGTGACGACAGGGGAAGGTCCCGAGTCCCACGGAGGATCTCTGGAAGGGTAAAGGAGGAGAGATGACAGGGGAAGGTCCCGAGTCCCACGGAGGAGCTCTGGAAGGGTAAAGGAGGAGAGACGACAGGGGAAGGTCCCGAGTCCCACGTAGGAGCTCTGGAAGGGTAAAGGAGGAGTGACGACAGGGGAAGGTCCCGAGTCCCACGGAGGAGCTCCGGAAGGGTAAAGGAGGAGTGACGACAGGGGAAGGTCCCGAGTCCCACGGAGGAGCTCCGGAAGGGTAAAAGCAGGAGTGACGACAGGGGAAGGTCCCGAGTCCCACGTAGGAGCTCCGGAAGGGTAAAAGCAGGAGTGACGACAGGGGAAGGTCCCGAGTCCCACGTAGGAGCTCCGGAAGGGTAAAGGAGGAGTGACGACAGGGGAAGGTCCCGAGTCCCACGGAGGAGCTCCGGAAGGGTAAAAGCAGGAGTGACGACAGGGGAAGGTCCCGAGTCCCACGGAGGAGCTCCGGAAGGGTAAAGGAGGAGAGACGACAGGGGAAGGTCCCGAGTCCCACGGAGGAGCTCCGGAAGGGTAAAGGAGGAGAGACGACAGGGGAAGGTCCCGAGTCCCACGGAGGAGCTCCGGAAGGGTAAAGGAGGAGAGACGACAGGGGAAGGTCCCGAGTCCCACGGAGGAGCTCCGGAAGGGTAAAGGAGGAGAGACGACAGGGGAAGGTCCCGAGTCCCACGGAGCAGCTCCGGAAGGGTAAAAGCAGGAGTGACGACAGGGGAAGGTCCCGAGTCCCACGGAGGAGCTCCGGAAGGGTAAAGGAGGAGAGATGACAGGGGAAGGTCCCGAGTCCCACGGAGGAGCTCCGGAAGGGTAAAGCAGGAGTGACGACAGGGGAAGGTCCCGAGTCCCACGGAGGAGCTCTGGAAGGGTAAAGGAGGAGAGACGACAGGGGAAGGTCCCGAGTCCCACGGAGGAGCTCCGGAAGGGTAAAGCAGGAGTGACGACAGGGGAAGGTCCCGAGTCCCACGGAGGAGCTCCGGAAGGGTAAAGGAGGAGTGACGACAGGGGAAGGTCCCGAGTCCCACGGAGGAGCTCCGGAAGGGTAAAGGAGGAGAGACGACAGGGGAAGGTCCCGAGTCCCACGGAGGAGCTCCGGAAGGGTAAAGGAGGAGTGACGACAGGGGAAGGTCCCGAGTCCCACGGAGGATCTCTGGAAGGGTAAAGGAGGAGAGACGACAGGGGAAGGTCCCGAGTCCCACGGAGGAGCTCCGGAAGGGTAAAGGAGGAGTGACGACAGGGGAAGGTCCCGAGTCCCACGGAGGATCTCTGGAAGGGTAAATGAGGAGAGACGACAGGGGAAGGTCCTGAGTCCCACGGAGGAGCTCTGGAAGGGTAAAAGCAGGAGTGACGACAGGGGAAGGTCCCGAGTCCCACGGAGGAGCTCCGGAAGGGTAAAGGAGGAGAGACGACAGGGGAAGGTCCCGAGTCCCACGGAGGAGCTCTGGAAGGGTAAAGGAGGAGAGACGACAGGGGAAGGTCCCGAGTCCCACGGAGGAGCTCTGGAAGGGTAAAGGAGGAGAGACGACAGGGGAAGGTCCCGAGTCCCACAGAGGAGCTCTGGAAGGGTAAAGGAGGAGAGACGACAGGGGAAGGTCCCGAGTCCCACGGAGGAGCTCCGGAAGGGTAAAGGAGGAGAGACGACAGGGGAAGGTCCCGAGTCCCACGGAGGAGCTCTGGAAGGGTAAAGGAGGAGAGATGACAGGGGAAGGTCCCGAGTCCCACAGAGGAGCTCTGGAAGGGTAAAGGAGGAGAGACGACAGGGGAAGGTCCCGAGTCCCACGGAGGAGCTCCGGAAGGGTAAAGGAGGAGAGACGACAGGGGAAGGTCCCGAGTCCCACGGAGGAGCTCTGGAAGGGTAAAGGAGGAGTGACGACAGGGGAAGGTCCCGAGTCCCACGGAGGAGCTCCGGAAGGGTAAAGGAGGAGTGACGACAGGGGAAGGTCCCGAGTCCCACGGAGGATCTCTGGAAGGGTAAAGGAGGAGAGACGACAGGGGAAGGTCCCGAGTCCCACGGAGGAGCTCCGGAAGGGTAAAGGAGGAGAGACGACAGGGGAAGGTCCCGAGTCCCACGGAGGAGCTCCGGAAGGGTAAAGGAGGAGAGACGACAGGGGAAGGTCCCGAGTCCCACGGAGGAGCTCCGGAAGGGTAAAGCAGGAGTGACGACAGGGGAAGGTCCCGAGTCCCACGGAGGAGCTCCGGAAGGGTAAAGCAGGAGTGACGACAGGGGAAGGTCCCGAGTCCCACGGAGGAGCTCCGGAAGGGTAAAGGAGGAGAGACGACAGGGGAAGGTCCCGAGTCCCACGGAGGAGCTCCGGAAGGGTAAAGCAGGAGTGACGACAGGGGAAGGTCCCGAGTCCCACGGAGGAGCTCCGGAAGGGTAAAGGAGGAGAGACGACAGGGGAAGGTCCCGAGTCCCACGGAGGAGCTCCGGAAGGGTAAAGGAGGAGAGACGACAGGGGAAGGTCCCGAGTCCCACGGAGGAGCTCCGGAAGGGTAAAGCAGGAGTGACGACAGGGGAAGGTCCCGAGTCCCACGGAGGAGCTCCGGAAGGGTAAAGCAGGAGTGACGACAGGGGAAGGTCCCGAGTCCCACGGAGGAGCTCCGGAAGGGTAAAGGAGGAGAGACGACAGGGGAAGGTCCCGAGTCCCACGGAGGAGCTCCGGAAGGGTAAAGCAGGAGTGACGACAGGGGAAGGTCCCGAGTCCCACGGAGGAGCTCTGGAAGGGTAAAGGAGGAGAGACGACAGGCGGATGGTTCCGAGTCCCACGGAGGAGCTCCGGAAGGGTAAAGGAGGAGAGACGACAGGGGAAGGTCCCGAGTCCCACGGAGGAGCTCTGGAAGGGTAAATGAGGAGAGACGACAGGGGAAGGTCCCGAGTCCCACGGAGGAGCTCCGGAAGGGTAAAGGAGGAGTGACGACAGGGGAAGGTCCCGAGTCCCACGGAGGAGCTCTGGAAGGGTAAAGCAGGAGTGACGACAGGGGAAGGTCCCGAGTCCCACGGAGGAGCTCTGGAAGGGTAAAGCAGGAGTGACGACAGGGGAAGGTCCCGAGTCCCACGGAGGAGCTCTGGAAGGGTAAAGCAGGAGTGACGACAGGGGAAGGTCCCGAGTCCCACGGAGGAGCTCCGGAAGGGTAAAGGAGGAGAGATGACAGGGGAAGGTCCCGAGTCCCACGGAGGAGCTCCGGAAGGGTAAAGGAGGAGAGACGACAGGGGAAGGTCCCGAGTCCCACGGAGGAGCTCCGGAAGGCCAGGGCTTCAAGTTGTGAATCTGCCAATTACTTTAGTTTTGTTTATTTTATTAAAGTTTCGTTGAATGTTCGCAGGTTCCCGCCTCCTCCCCAGCAAGCAATAGCTGTCCTTTTTCCATCTAAGTTAACTATAGACCCGATGTAGTCCGCCTATGGGTAACACAGTTCTAGCCAAAATAACCTTGAATTTGGTTACATGTTGTTTTTGCAAAAATAACTTTTGAGATGTTTGATATTCCATCATGTAAGCAAAGTCAACAGTGATTACAAGGTGTTTGGTTTAATTCCTTCACTCATCTCATTTCTTTGTTATCTAACGTCTATTCTTGGGCTATGTTTTAGACGTCTAGTAAATTTTCACTGACAGCCCAAATTTTGCCTTGTTTTAGCCTAGACGTCTTTCAAACACAAAATGTCTTGCCTGGTCCTTACCTGAGCCTTGAACATCGTTACAATCAACCTTTATACATTCAACTGTATACTTTGTGCCTCCTGTGCAAACACATTCAGAGAATGTCTGACCTTATCTGCACTACTGGATGAGTTTGCACCACTGGGAGAACGGGTTGCTACACTTAGGAAACCCTGTCCATGGTACACTGCTGGGTTACGCTTAACGAAAGCTGCTGAAAGCCAGTACAAAACATCTGGTGTAACGGCTCACGGGCTTATGTACACTCAACAACAGTCTGTCTATCATTCTAGCAAGGATTATTATTCATTATTCATCCTGTTGACAAACTCCTTAAACCAGCTAAGCATATCGTTCACTCTTCTGTTGATCAGTGCGATACATTTCTTAATTACTTCACCGGTGAGATTGAGGACATATACAATTCCGATACTCAGCCTTTAACATAATCTTTCCTAACTTTGAAATGATTGGAATTGACTCTATTGCGAGAACAGTGAAGTCCATGAACTCTAGTTATTCCGTTATTAAGAACTATCTTGCGTCAATTTGTCCTCATACAACATCAATTGTGATTTCATGCTTGAGTTCTGGATCTGTTCCTTCAGGATTAGAAATAGCTGCCATTAACACAGTCTCCTTGAACCTCTTCAGTCTGGTGTCAGAGTCGGGCACAGTACAGAGACAGCGCTGGCGAGGGTCGTGAACGCTCTGGTTCTGCTCAGATACACACACTTGCTGTCATTTTTGATCCTCAGCTTATATTTGGTGAACATATAAAACATCTCAAACATCGCCTCTATCATCGTAGGAACATGTCATGACCTTTTCTCTCCGTCGCTGATGCAGAAAGGCTCACACATGTGCTAACTCATTCCTCTCTCCGGGAACACATCACAGGTGCACTGGCTTCCCATTAATGCTAGAACTTATTATGCCGTTCTGATTTGGAGGTTTAATCAAGGTTGTTTTTAATGTATTGTTTTGTTCTGTACTTGTTGTGTTTGCTTTAATTTCACTGGATTAAAGACAAGAGCATTACAAATAAAATGCATTATTGTTGTTATTATTATACCTAAAACACAAAACCATTCGGTTAACAATCTAAAACGCCAAAACACAAATAGGTGTTCCGCGGAAAGAGAGAGATTGTACAGAACAAAACAAAGAATGAAATGACAAATGAAAGAGAGAATGAAAGAACAAATGAAAAAAAATTGAACAAGAATGAAAGAATAAAAAAAAATTAAATGATAGAAACAAAAGAAAAAAAAAAGAAAGAAAAAAAGCACAGAAACACAGTAAAAGCAAACGTTTGGTTAACGGACATCGTCAGTCAGACTCACCTTATCACAGCGGATGGGGATCTCCTTCCCGTAGATGTCACACACACACACATGCATTTCAGAAACAGTGACATGAAATATGACATCCAGCATCTCTGAATGACACACACACACACACACACACACACACACACACACACACACACACACACACACACACACACACACACACACACACACACACACAGGATTAACCTGAGCTCTAATCTGTCAATCTGTTCAAGATCAGCAACACACACTAACACTGACACAATGAACTTTAATCAGCTCTAATACACACACACACACACACACACACACACACACACACACACACACACACACACACACACACAATGAACTCCAATCAGTTCTAATACACACAAACACAATGAACTTCAATCAGTTCTTACACACACACACACACACACACTCTCTCTCTCTCTCTCTCTCACACACACACACACACACACACACAGAGAGAGACTCAGGGGTATTTGCCTTCTCCCTCGTGTGATGTGAGGAAAGGATCAGATACGAGAACAGCACAACCCAAATCATGCATGTTTCATAATTTTTGGTCCCAAATGTTTATAAATGTTACTGTTAGTCACTGTATGAAGAATGTTTGGGAATAATATGTCACCCTTCAATATGTCACATAAATTAACCCTTGTGCATCAATTTAAAAAAGTTACACACAGGTCCAAAGTGGACAAAAATGTCCATGTCAAATAACTGTGATAAAAAGTTGAAGCTTGGGAGCACAGACTTAACTCTGGTATCATTTTAAAGAATACCCTTGGCAGATTATTGCTGAAGTTAAAAGTTATATAGGTTTAAGTTTATGAAAATTATTTATGAATATTATTTTATATAAAATATATATTTTATGAAACAAGTTGAACTCTAAAACGGCTAGAAAATCAAAGCCATAAATCTAAAAAAGTTGTGTTCCAAATTTGAGGTTGATATCTCAAAAAATGAGCTTTCAGTCAGATCTTGTTTGGGCGCAGTACCAGACTTTCCCCACTGGATGCCAGCAAAACTCCACTGGTGAACACTGGCTTTTAGATGTGCAGTTGAGTTTTTCTCTCTCAATACTACAAGCACACAAACACACTTTTTATTTTATTACACACATACAAACCACACTTAGACATCCATACCAACAAACCCACACAATTATTGTTGCATAATTTATCCAGTTGGCTCTATAATATGCCGAAGCAGAAAATAGGAATATAGCGAGTATTTGCTTTATAGGCCAAACCTGAAAAAATGGCACCATCTGATAACAAATTGTAAAAATGTCAATTTTGAAGCCTTGCCAACAGAATGAAAGCCTATTAACAAAGATTGCATCATTTTATAGTTAAACGGCACAGGGATTAAAAAATGCAGTTTTAATGGGTTTCAATGGGGCCATTTTTGTCCAAAAGGTCCTGAGAGGAAGTATTTTGTATTACTAGTGCAAAAAAATTTTTTTAAAGGAAATGGTGATGAAATAGTAAAATTACAATAAATATACACAACTGTGTCAAAATTCATGCAGTTAGCATTAACAAAAAAAAAAAAAAAAAGAAAAGTTACACATAGGTCCAAAGTGGACAAAAAACTCATAAAAATGTTATGCTTGGGAGCAAATACTTAAGTTTGGTCTCATTTTAAAGAAGACCCTTGGCAGATTGTTGCTGAAGTGAAAAAAGTGCAACCAAAAAAAATGTTATAGAAGTTTACGTTTATGAAAAATATTTATGTTATATTTATGTTATGTTATTGATTATATTATAATCAATATTTTATATAAAATATAAGTATTTTGTGTAACTAGTGCAAACATTTTTTTTTTCGAATGAAATGGAGATGAAATAGTAAAATTACAATAAAAATACACACCCGTGCCAAATTTTATGCAGTTAGCATTAACACAGGCAAAGTGATCAAAAAACAAAACTGAAATGTCCATAAGGATGCACAAGGGTTAACTATAGTATACCGCACCTTCTAGACACCATATTTTTATATATATATATATATATATATATATATTTTACTGAATAATGTTTGGCTTGACTGTACACACACACACACACACATATATATTTCTCTGATTGGTATTTTCAGTAGAGCCTTGTGGGTGGTGCAGTCTTTCATCATAAACCCACTGTTAATCATGATTACTTTAAAGGGCCCCTATTATGCTATTTTAAAGTCCCCTGATGTTGTTGTGGAGTCTCCTACAACAGGTGTACATGCATCAAAGGTCATAAAACTGTTAACTTTCCTCATAATATACATTTGCACATCACCACATTTTCAATGACTCTCAAACGACTCGTCAGACGAATCAGTCTCTCTAAGGCTGGGTACACACCAAAAGATTGTTTACATCTTATAAGATTTTCTAAATGTGATAGACCACAAACATGAGGACACAAACTCCTAGAGATAGTGTGTGGTGTGCCGTGATCATCTCGCTTTCTTGGCTGAGGACTCGCTTGAACAACAACTCATTTCAGTGACTCAGAGTCGACTCTTACTTTTGAAGGACAGTAACTTTATATACGGTGCACTTCCAGATTTGAAACTCTGCAGGATGTTTTCATTCACTCAGAGTTATCTTATCTTATCCTATTTTCATGAACCCATAATAGGGGCCCTTTAAAGCTAAGTTAGTCTGACGGCTTCAACAGGAGCGTTTCCCCTGGATGAACAACCGCAGCTCACAGTAGGTCTGTCTGTAAAGGCTGATCAGGATAGCTAATCTCCATCTCACAGTCAGGATAGCTAATCTCCATCTCAGAGTCAGGATAGCTAATCTCCATCTCAGAGTCAGGATAGCTAATCTCCCCGAAGGCGGCGGGTTTGAGCCGGTTACTCGACGCATTCGCACGGATCAGACACAGAAGTATTGTGAACAGACACACACACACACACACAGCAGCTCTCCATTGTATAACTGTATTCATGAGTCAGAAGCATATTGACAGTTTTCTAGTACATGATGTTTTCATATGGCGAGTCTTTTCTCTGCCTTCTTATTTTCAGGAGACTTTTATAGAAAAGATGACAGCGATTGTTCTGGAGATGGAGATCTGCACTGCTTTCCCTCGAAACGCTGCAGGAATGTTGGTCTCGACCCGTCACTCACGGGTAACTCACGAGTCCCGATGCTTTACCAGCTGTGAAAAATAACCCCATGTCCATTTGCTTCTCATCTATAGCACAAAACCCTTGAGGTGGAAAATAAGAACACTTATCAAAGGAGCAGAGACAGACACAGACAAGCGAACTCTCACTCACTCTCACACACACACACACACACACAGGCACACCTTCGAAGGCAATATATGTGCATCTCCATGACAACAATGTCTCTGTGGCAACTGGACTCCCGCTCCACGTGATGTCACGAGTGTGATGTCATAACGGGTCGACATTCTGGTCCTCCTGATACGGACATTCCATCAATCGCTCAGAAATCTGTCTAAAATACTGATTAAAACAATAGTGATGTTTAAAATAATGATAATATGAGTTATGATATAAAATACTACATATAACTGGTGTAAATACACTGCCTCTCTCTCTCTCTGTCCACATGGTCCCCTTCCCTCGGTCAGTTCTCTTGTTCCCAATGCGCAGCTCCGGCGAACTAACACAGATAAAAGATGACGACAGCGGACTCAAAAGTCAAACATTGCGAACTGAAGTCGTGTGTCGAAAGGCAGTTAGCGTCTCTTCATCTCCGTCTTCTGCTCGGTCCTGTCCACGAGGGATCGCCAACCACAGAACAGGTGATGAATGGAAAACCTCTCGGTTATTAGTGTTCTCTAGAGAAAGTCTTTGAACTTTACATTCCGAAATGTAATCGTCGGTAACCATGGTAACTCCGATCTCGAAGCATGAAGGCGTTCCCACTTCAGCTGATCTCACACAGTCAGGAATCTCTCTCTCTCTCTCTCTCTCTCTGCTGGGAAGCACAGGCACAGGTCAATGACGGCACAGGCTTACAGAGCCAAACACAACACTGGGTCCACTCACGTCTGATCTGTGCGTGATTCGTGCGGCGTGTGTGTGTGTGTTCATCCTCTCTCCGACTGCTCCAGGTACACGGCTCCAGGCTTGGCGATTCTGTTGCTCTGTTCAAACACAACGCATATGTACACATGACATGCGGGAAACACATATACATGCATCAACAAGAGAACAAATCAGTAAATCATGGCCAAGATTTCATACAATGAGGGAACAAATTAAGTCATGGGAACAAATTCTTAATTCGTGGCCACGATTTAACTAAAACGAGTTAAATTAACATGTTGTGGGATCTAATTCTTCATTCATGGCCATGATTTAACTAAAACTAGGGAACAAATTAGTAAATTGTGGCCATGATTTACTAAAACAAGTAAACTAATTAAGTTGTGGGAATGAATTCTTAAGCCATGGCCACCATTTAACTAAATCAAGGGAAAGAATTAGCAAGTCGTGGCCACAAATTCACTAAAACGAGGGATTGAATTAATAAGTCGTGGGATCCAATTCTTAATTCGTGGCCTCGATTGACCACATTTCCATATTAATTGTGAAGTCTTGCTCTCTTACCTTGTGCTTTGGACACCTCAGAGAAAAGTTGTCTTCATTTAGGGAGCAATCTTTAGATTGAGGGTAAAAAACAGATTATTCAGCACTGAATGTCAGTCCCTCACACCTGATCACAAAGACTCATGTGCATGTTGCTGTAATAAACCCAAGTGCAGCCCACAGTGATGCCACATCTCACCTGCTTCTATGGCACAAAGGTAGTGGTACCTCAGGGTGCAGCCTTTACTGTAGCAGCCCAGGGTGGAGCCCACCATCTCACAGTGGGAGCAGCTCTGAGGAGAGGAATTAATCACCGGAAAAGAGTACTAACATTAACAACAAGTCAATGTTACAGCAATAAGCCACATATTAAAACAAGCGGCAGAACTTTCTACTCACGGTGTCTCTAGCACCATCTAGTGCCTCCTGAAGGCCATACAGTCTCCCGTTGACCAGGTATACGCCGCTGGTCCACACGATGCAGCCCTCGTGCACCCACAGCTCCTCGGGGTCCAGAGGCACGAGTGGGAGCTGGGTAAGTTGGGCCATGGGGCCCAGAGAGTCCAGGCTGGGTGGGGGAGGCTGGAAGGGCAGGGAGGCTTTGCTGTTGATGGGAACAGTTCGAGGTAAATCTTCACTGGACTTGTGTCTTCTTTTGAAGCGTGGATGGGATGTCAGTTTTCTGTGCTGGGGCCTCTGTTGTGAATTCTCGACGTGCAACTGCTTCAGTATGAGTTCACTATCCAGTTCTTGTACATTTGATGTACCCAGCCCACTCACCAGTTCTGCAGCCGGATCCCAGGTGTGAGCAGTCACCTTTAAGGTGGAGCTGCTGGTCATAGCATTGTGGAAAGCCATTTCTTCACCCATGCTGGAAAATACAGTGCCAATGGGGGTGGCTGGGGATGTTGGGTTTGTTGCCTGACTTACTGTGCAATCGCTATTACCATATGACTTGACATTCTGCGAGTCTTGTAAACTTGTATCCTGGGGAGTCGAGTCTGTCGGAATGGATGTCATACTGGAAACTGTGGTAGCCGCCCCATGGTAGGACAAGGTTTGTCGGACTTGAGGTGGATTCTTAGGGAGCTTGGCTGCATATTCAGCTGGGTAAAAAGGACCATAGAGGTCCCCGAGATGTTTGTAGTTGGCCCATTTCTGGCAAAGACAGCATAAGAGGCGACCGGTGTGTCCAGTCTCTGATATCACAGGCCCTGACAGAACATATCCAGATGTAGGAAGTATCTTCCCGGATTGCAAGGCAGAATCAACTTGCTCTGAAACCCAATTTTCTTTTGTTCTTTCATTTTCCTTTTCTTTTCTCACAAGCTGAGATGACAGCGGGGTATTTAACGGGCCATCAGCCCCACAGTGACCAGCTTTGCCTCCACCTTTTGATTTTTCATCTTCGGCATTAATAATTGTACAGACTGCCCCAATCTCTTCCACCTTTTTCTCCACATGTATGTAAGGAGCAAAAACATTATTTCTGGTATCTGGGAATATTCCACACAGGCTCATGCTTCCCTTACCGCTCATTTGAGTGTCCAGCTCCTCTTTGGAAGCCATTCCTCTCCTCCTTCTCTGATTGCCACTTGTACCCGCAGGCTCGTTGCCCTCTTTCCCCTTTCTCTGTTTATGTTTAGCAGGCTTCAAATCTAACTCTGGCTGGGTCTCTTCACACTCTACATCCTCCTTCACCACCTGGGTTTCAGCAGGAGGGACCAAAGATGGACAGGGGTTCTGGTCAGCTGGTGTTGATTCTTGGGGCACTTCATCTGCTGTGTTTGGGACTTGGACAGACTGAGGTACAGCTGTAGGCGAGGGAAGAGGAGAGGAAGGTATGCTTGTTGCTGCATTCTGAATTTGAGCTTGGGCACGTTTCTGCTTATTCACACTGCCTACTGGGCGACCCTTTTTCTTTCCTGATGGAAAATACCCTTTGGGCACCATGTTATCTGATAGTTTAGACTCAGAACATGTCAACCCGAGAGAATTCATCTGGTGCTGAGAAGCTCTGGACAGAAGGTGGTGCCCAGGGCTCTGGCCAGTGGTGGTCCCAAAGTAATCCCCACCTGGGTAATCATCAAAGCCCATGCCAGTCTCTTGCAGTTTCTGCCTGAGCAGGTTAGCAGCTGACTGCTCGCTGCGCCGGGTTTCCAGCTGTTGATAAGTGTTTGTGAACTGCTGTATGTCAGACAATGCAGATGAAGATGGAGGAGGGGATCCCTGTACAGGACACGGTAATGGAGGAGCTGGTGGAAGGGGTCCTAACAAAGTAAAATCATCCTTATCATTTTCACCCACCAAAGACCCTGAAGATCCCGCAGCACCTAATCCAAAGTCAAAATCTTTTGGCAAACTTCTGAGGGTGCAACTGCTAGAAGCTGTTGCACCTGGTTTGAGAGACTGAGAATCACAGGAGAAGGCATCTTCAACTGCTCTGTATGGCATAAGATCCTCTAAAGTATGAGAATCATCTAGGTAAGATAAACAGGCCTCCTCTCCTTGAGGAGCACTAGCAAACGACGTGCCACCCTCAGGGTCTGGCAGGTCAGAGGTGTAATGAGATACTTCCAAGAAGTCAGACTCCACGTGACTGTTGTTGAAGTCATTTCTTTTCACACTTGGAGTAATTTTCTGCACGATTGCCTCAAGTTTTAGACCACGACCCTTTCTTGGGGGAAGAAACTTTGCTTTGGACTGAGGAGGTGAGTTTGCACTGGATATAGAATGCTGAGTCTTAGGAGAATGCAATTTTGGCTGAGTATCAGCACTGCTAGAACAATTGTTGATTGCATGTCTAGAATCAGAGTGGGACTGAGATAATGGGGAGTGATAAGCTGATCCTGGCCGCTGACCTGGAACATCCTGATGCTGCCTCTTAGCTGGAATAGGAGAAATAAAAGATCTAACTCTCCTTCTCATGATTAAAGGGTTGGTTTCAGCCGATGCTCCAGTTTTAGTTAGTCTCTGCCCCTGCTGAATCCCTTGGATAGCCTTACCGGTGTGCCCAGCAGGGATAATAGCACCAGCTGAAGCCACTGAGTGGAAAGTTTTGGCAGTGTCTAGTGCACTCTTATCTGAGATGTCCTCTTCTTTAAGTTTAGGGCCAGCATTTGTGACTTGTTGAGAAATAGCATGCTCACAAGGCATTGCAGTCGGTGGTTGTCCAGCACCATCTCTTTCAGAATAAGCATCCCATATTTTCATGTCAAAGTGTGAACGGAGATAAGAGTGCTGCCGAGATATGTGATGCTGACTAGGCAGAATATCACTTGAGGACTTACACTTCTGTTCAGGGAGTCTCTGAAGAACGTGCTTGTCCATAGCTCTTAGCCTTTGCCTGTCAGGAGTCCAGTCGGGTCTGTCTTGAGGGGGTAAGCTCTGTGGAAACACTTGTAACTTGCTAGTAGATGGTGTAGTTTTAGAATATGCTGATATGGTGTGGAATGGTCGATGAGGCGTAGGATGGGAGATAATTTTTTGTCCATCCATGGTGTCACTGAAGCCATATGCTCTGAAACGATCAACTACCTGCGAAAATGACTGGTGTCTCGGTGGTGAGGACAAAGGATTCGAGGACATTTGCGAAAGATATGGCACGTTGCTGGTGGCTTCATTGTTGCCTTTGGCACTGCTGGTCTTTTCTAAATCAGAATCAACATCTACAGGGGAATGGAGGGGCTTATTACACTCCTTACTGGGTGGCGTGCTGCAGTAACCATCTGTGTTCTGGCCTGCAGCTTCAATCTTTGACGAGTCCTCCTTGTTTTGTGCTTTCTTTGCTTTTATTTCTTCCTTGCAGCATTCTTGACCGTTTGATCCAGAAGAGGAAAATGGCTGCTGAATGACTGAGGGTCCAGTGGTCCCAGAGTGTCCTCTCTCTCTTTCTGGTGTTGTTCGTCGAGAAGGAGACACATCGCAGATTACTGAGCGCCTTCCTGAGGACGTGGATGTCTGAGATTGAGTGTGACTGATAGGACCTACACCACATGCCAGTGGCTCAGCTTCCTGTAAAAGCAGCTGTTCCACAGCAGAAGGAGAGGTACCATATCTCGAGGGTTTTCTGTGCTGCAAAGAATAGTCAGCCAAATTAATGTGCTTTGGAGGGGCTCCTGTTGTGAGATCTAAAGACTGCTGCATGTGGGTGGACTGGCTTGGAGACAGACTGGTTTTGCCTTTTTCTAAGGAGATCCCATGAGTCACGTTGGGCTTATGTGCTTCAGAATCCCAAGAGGGATGAGGATGGCCTAAAACTATCTCACTATCTGGTCCCTGATTTTGACTTGTATTCTGTGGTTTTCCAGAGGCCATTTGACTGAACTGGACATTAAGCCCACCCATAATTGTTTGAGAGCTCATTGCATGTGAACTCAAATTTTCAACCATACTGCAAGGTAGTCTAGTTTGATAACGGTGCTGGGATGTATCTTGAGGTTGTTGATGAACACTAGGTGTCTGGTCGGGACGTCCATAGCGTCGATCTAAGTGATGACCTTGGAGGACTTCTTGCAAAAGACTTGGAAACGATTGCTGAAACTGAGAACTGCTGTCCTGACTTCTTGAGACGATACCTCTCCCCCCCTCCAAAGCAAAAACACCAATCTCCTTTCTGGCAATAGACCCATAGCTGGCCTGCAGCTGATGATAATTCTGGCTTCTATTTGCACCCATACCACCCCCTAGTCCTAACTTTCCCTTGCTCTTTGTAGAATTGAAATGTACCTCAGGATTACTGTATTTAAATGACACTGGGTGAGATTGAACAGAGGGGATGTTTTGGCCAAATTCTTGTTTAGGGGAAATATCATATTGTGACACATATGTTTCCATGCACACTTCCCCCTCTCCATTGTGATTTCTTGTCTCTCTTAAGACATTGACATCATGTCGCTCCTCGGGATTGCTGTGTTTGTTTGGGTAATGAGAAACAACATAACGTGGAGATTTGGCTCCTGTGTGCTTGCTTGATTCAATATTCAGTTCAGAACGAGCAGAGACAATAACCCCGACACCTCCAACATTATGTTGTTCTGAAACATTCACAGTTTTACTTGGATTTTGTTGTGCATCTGTCTCCGCTTCATCCTGTGTGGTAGAGACTGACAGTCTATTCTCTGATTTTTCTCTATCACAGGGAGGATCTGCACTTTCAACTTCGCTTTCTTCATCTTTTATCATTTTGATCATTCTTCCCTTCATTCCATTATCATTAATACCAAGGTCTCGTTCTGTTGTACAGTTCGGGTGTGCTGAGGGAATGGGAGATGGTGGAGCAGGGGGATATACCTGTTGTTTTGGGCTGTGTTCTGCAGAAGGATGAACTGATGGTGGTGAAGAGGAGGAGGGCGTCAATGTTTCTGGTGTCTTTGTTTGAGACTCTCTAGTAGATAATTGTTTTGAAGCTGTTGAAATGACTCTAGGGTTGACCTGGAGATCCAATGCCTGTTCTGACGACATCTGACTCTGTGATGACGGGTAGCTCTGTGGCTCAGATTCATTGCTTGTTCCACTTGCCTGCCTAATTCTCTTGCATTCTAATTGCTGATGCCCTTTTGTTTCCAGCATCTCAGAACTCTCTTCATTCACTGAGGTCTGACCACTGGCACTGGCACTTCCAGATTTGTTTTGGTTGCCCGGTAAAGACTGAGATCCCTGCTGCATCTGAAGGTGATGTGCACTGTCTCTGCTCTTCCTCTGAGGCAGCACAGTGTCTGTTAGCAGCATGTGCTGCACTGTATTAGGTAGATTTTCCACTTGAGAGGTCAGAGCATTTAGACTATTTAGACCAGGGTCCTGCAAGAGTTTTTCATGAGGGTACAGGGAGCCATCTTCCCCTGGACCGCCTCGAAGACCTAGTCCCATTCGGTTCTGACTCATGGAAGCGTGACTGATCCCTGCACTGTGGTTCAAACCAGCCACTTTAGTTCCTACAGCGCTACCACAACTACTAATACTGCTATTTGAATTGGGAGTGGGGCTCAGCTGAGGTACGGCCTGCAGAAGGCGTCCATGGCTTTGGCTGCTGCGAGTGTTTGAAACAGAGGGGTGTGATGACGTCTGCATATGCGCAGCTGCACTATTCCCCTCTGAACTCCCCATTAGTGGAGACGAAGAGGAGCTGCAGCTTGGAGACTGGACAGCAGATGGAGCAGGGGAGGGATTAGATATCGGACTGAAGTTCTGATGAATGTGGGCCTGTTGACTTTGGGAATGCATAGGAGATTTGGTGAGGTCTTGAGAGGGTTGTGAAGGCAGAGCAGGGCTAGAGGAGACCGATGAATGGGGCAGTTTGGACTGCAGGTGTCCCTGGTGCTGCATTTTGAGGGAAGGGTCATAACCTGCTCCAGTGCTGTGCTGAGAGCTACGCTGGGAACTGGGAGCATGCTTGTGAAGGGACTGCGATTGGGGCGAATATGGAGGATGAGCAGATGATGAGTAACTTTGTCCCATATTCTCACAGCTGTTTGAAGCAGATGAACTTGTATGAGTGTTTGGATTAGACTGACTGGGCGAATTATTCATTTTGGCATCCGTACTGCTGTTGCTGATCACGTCGTATCTTTGCGGTGGAGAGTTGTACATTCCAGTGGAGCCTGAGGTTGCATTAATGGGGGCGTAGTGTCCGAACTGAGGGGGTATTCTGTTTCCAGAAAGCGGGTACGTCCGGTGATGCTGACCTTGGTGTAATCCTTGATGTGAGGGATATTTCTGACCATGCTGGCGTTGATGCATTTGAGCACCTGATTGTACTGAAGTAGAATGAGCCATACTGTATTGCTGGGAAGGAGAAAACGAACCAGCGCTGCCACTATTACTACTCCCAACTGCAGAGCCACTGCTGGAGCCATACTCCATTGAGTAGGGAGAAATCATTCCAGAGGACGACCCTGAACCAGATAAGTGCGGGTACTGATGAGGTACATGTCCATCTAGGTTCGTGTACCTAAATCCCGCACCATACGCAGCCCCGCCTCTTCTGCTTCTTTCTCGCCCACTCACTGAGAAATAATAATCCACACTGTCTTTACGGTAAGAGTTCCCTCCTCCTCCTCCTGCCCCTCCTCCACTGTGAGTGTTTCCCTGCGCCATCTCTCCAGGCGCTCTTCTGGACCCATAGCCGTGTACGGCAGGAGCGTGCAGCAGGTGCTGTTGGCTCCGCAGGTGCAGGAGCTGCCCGTGACTCTGCAGGTTAGGTTGAGCTTGCTGCATGGCGTACTCCTCGGAGGTTCTGGGGGATATCTGAAGGTCTGAAGGGTGGGCCGGATACGGGGAACTGACAACACTTCCTCCCCGGCTAAACCCTGGATGAATAGGGACTGGACTGTTGGGAAAATTCTGCATTTTTGTGTTTTAGAGTTTCGCAAAAGCTTTTATTAGTAACCTTTCCTACGATAAGGATCCAAATGGCAAACTGGAATGTTTAGTATTAGCTTTGCATTTAAAGAAACCAAGACACATATGTAGCAGCAATGCCCCAGCAAATGTCTGCTGATCAAAGCTGAGCTTTGAGCTGAATTTGCTGCTCGAGTTAAAAAGTAAATAGTAAACAATGTGAAGATGGGAAATGCAGCAGCAGCAGCAATTCATCCACAAAAACGGTGTCACAATTGCCACTGTGGCTTGGCACTAGATCCAAATAGCTCAGATAATGAAAGATAAGTATCGTCACAAAATGTCTATAAGCCAAGAGGTAAAAATTCTCAGCCAAAATTACAACTCAATTACGCTTCATTTCGAGAATGTCAATATCTTGATACTGTAGTGTGATACGTCTCTTTGCCGTTTGGTAACTGTGCGAATGGATGTGGGTAGCAGCCATGCAGTCGGATTATAATAGTTCATCAACTGGTTTGCAACAAAAAAGAGAGACTTTTTTTCTCCAGTTGGCACATGTATTCACTGACACTGAAAATAGCTCGAGAAAGATCAATACTTCAAGATCATGATTTTTTTTCATATCTCCTGTTTAACAGGGATTTTCTGCACTCTCTCAAGTAATGTTTCAGTAAGGTCTTTGCCAACAAATATTTTCCAGCTGCTTCCGAACATTTGTCCTTTCCCATGTTAGTTCCACTCCAGCAGGATTGTTGTTTTGTTTCTTTGCTTGTCCAATCCTTACAGTACGGTGTTCTTCAGCCTAGCTGGTCCTAGCTTCAGGTTTTCCATAGTCAGTAACATGCCATCCAGTTGCTCGTTTCATCCGATCCTTTCAGTATGATGGTGTCTTGCTCTCTCTCTTGAAACAGGAAGCTTGAGACGGTCTGAAAACACAGGGAAAACACAGCATTTATCAATGTAAATCTTTGCTTTAGTGCTACATTCATATTTTTTAACAACCAAACAACCCCAGTGCACTTAGTCTAGAGTAGGGATGCACCGATACAGGTATACCAGTATGGGTATCGGGCCCAATACTGCGTTCGTATACTCGCACTTGTACTCAAAAGTAAATGAAGTAAATGTATCTAATTAGTGGAATATTAAACAAAATATAGTAATGCCTATCTGCCGTGCACAAGCTCATGGACTGAGCGTGCAGCGGCACAGATGCGCAAGCTGGTCGAGCACATCCCTTTTCCACAGACACCAGTGGAAATGTTGTAGTTCGGTCGGATGTCAACGGCAAAGAAAGTAAAACGAGGCATGTAGCTTATCATTAACGTTTACTGATGTGTGTGTGAGAGAGAGAGAGAGAGAGAGAGAGAGAGAGAGAGAGAGAGAGAGAGAGAGAGAGAGAGAGAGAGAGAGAGAGAGAGAGAGAGAGATCGAGCTGCACTTCCTCACAGAATGCCCAAAATATAAACACATCAGAGACCACTACTACCCCAAAATTAATAAGATATTTCCCCAATTTAACACCTGTAATCCAACCCAAAGACTCTGTTTCATTCTTGGCGAAGAAGCCACATGTTCCAATATAGCTGCAAGATTTGTAGCATCTCCTGAGGGACGAGCAGAAAGAAGCAAATATCCAATAAACACACTCACTCACAGCCCAAAAACACCCCCCGTTAGATACACACAATGTTCAATTCTAAGTTCAGTTGTTACAAGATTTCTGTATTATAATATTTTATTTATTCATTATTATTATTATTATTATTATTATTATTCTCTATTTATTTTATTATTAATATTTTGTTATTTTTTGCTATATCTAGCCATTAATATATGTAATATTGTCTTTCTTACTTAGTTTTATTAATTATTATTTTATGTACATGGACTTTACTAAATGTTCATGCTCTAAATCATTTTCTGTGGTTTTAATGCTTTGGCAATAAATTTTTTAATTTTTTTTTGTCAAGCCAATAAAGCTTTCTGAATTGAATTTAATTGAATTGAGAGAGAGAGAGAGAGAGAGAGAGAGAGAGAGAGAGAGAGAGAGAGAGAGAGCGCACTTCTGTTGAATGCTCTTGATTGCTGATTGTTCACTCGGCACACGTGTTATTTGGATTAAAACTAAATTGTATATGAAAGTAAAGGTCCTCTTTTGCACCTCGCTCTTAAATCGTTAATTTGAAAGCGAAAGTAAAGTGCGTACTCATATAAGTTGAGCCAATGGACACGCACCTTTATGAATGAATGCCCGTGCACATTTTACTTTAATATTGTGTGTTAGTGGGGATATTGTGTGTGTATGTGTGTGTGTGCGCGTGAATATATAGTGTGGGTATATTGTGTGTGTGTGTGTGTGGGGAGATAGTGTGTGTGTGTGTGGATAGTGTGTGTGTGTGGATTCAGTGTGTGTGTGGGTGTGTGGATACAGTGTGTGTGTGTGTGCGCGCGTGTATATTGTGTGTGTGTGGATATGGTGTGTGTGGATATTGTGTGTGTGGATATTGTGTGTGGGGGGATATTGTGTGTGTGTGTTTGGGGGGATATTGTGTGTGTGTGTGTGTGGATACAGAGTGTGGGGGGATATTGTGTGTGGATATTGTGTGTGTCTGTGGATACAGTGTGTGGATATTGTGTGTGGGGGGATATTGAGTGTGTGTGTGTGGATACAGTGTGTGGGGGGATATTGTGTGTGTGGATGTGTGTGGATATAGTGTGTGGGGGGATATTGTGTGTGTGTGTGTGTGTGTGTGTGTGTGTGTGTGTGTGTGTGTGTGTGTGTGTGTGTGTGTGTGTGTGTGTGTGTGTGTGTGTGTGGGGATTACAGTGCGGATCGGGCCGAATTTTTCTGTCCGAGCCCGGCCCGCGTCAGACAGGCATAAAGATATTGGATATTGTGTGTGTGGATATTGTGTGTGTGGGGGGGATATTGAGTGTGTGTGTGGATACAGTGTATGTGTGTGTGTGGATATAGTATGTGTGTGTGTGTGTGGATATAGTGTGTGTGTGGATATTGTGTGTGTATATTGTGTGTGTGTGTGTGTGTGGATATTGTGTGTGGGGGGATATTGTGTGTGTGTGTGTGTTTGGGGGGATATTGTGTGTGTGGATACAGAGTGTGGGGGGATATTGTGTGTGGATATTGTGTGTGTCTGTGGATACAGTGTGTGGATATTGTGTGTGGGGGGATATTGAGTGTGTGTGTGTGGATACAGTGTGTGGGGGGATATTGTGTGTGTGAATATTGTGTGTGTGTGTGTGGATATTGTGTGTGTGGATGTGTGTGGATATAGTGTGTGGGGGGATATTGTGTGTGTGTGTGTGTGTGTGTGTGTGTGTGGATTACAGTGCGGATCGGGCCGAATTTTTCTGTCCGAGCCCGGCCCGCGTCCGACAGGCATAAAGATATTGGATATTGTGTGTGTGGATATTGTGTGTGTGGGGGGGATATTGAGTGTGTGTGTGTGTGTGTGGATACAGTGTATGTGTGTGTGTGGATATAGTATGTGTGTGTGTGTGTGTGGATATTGTGTGTGTATATTGTGTGTGTGGATATTGTGTGGGGGGATATTGTGTGGGGGGATATTGTGTGTGTGGATATTGTGTGGGGGGATATTGTGTGGGGGGATATTGTGTGTGTGGATATTGTGTGGGGGGATATTGTGTGGGGGGATATTGTGTGTGTGGATATTGAGTGTGTGTGTGGATACAGTGTATGTGTGTGTGGATATAGTGTGTGTGTGTGTGTGTGTGTGTGTGTATATTGTGTGTGTATATTGTGTGTGTGTGTATATTTTGTGTGTGTGTGTGTGTGTGTGTGTGGATATAGTGTGTGGGGGGGATATAGTGTGTGGGGGGATATTATGTGTGTGGATGTAGTGTGTGTGTGGAGGATATAGTGTGTGTGTGTAGGATATAGTGTGTGTGTGTGTGTGGGTATTGTGAGTGCGTGTGTATTGTGTGTGTGGATATTGTGTGTGTGTGTGTAGATATTGTGGTGTGTGGATATTTTGTGTGTGTGTGTGGATATTGTGAGTGTGTGGATATTGTGAGTGTGTGGATATTGTGTGTGGGGGGATATTGTGTGTGTGTATTGTGTGTGTATTGTGTGTGTGTGTGTGTGTGTGTGTGTGTGTGTGTGTGTGGATATTGTGTGTGGGGGGATATTGTGTGTGTGTGTGGATGTTCTGTGTGTGTGGGGGGATATTGTGTGGGGGGGATATTGTGTGTGTGTGGATATTGTGTTTGTGGATAGTGTGTGTGGATATTGTGTGTGTGATGGGGGGTATTGTGCGTGTGTGTGTGTGTGGATATTGTGTGTTTGTGTGGGGATATTGTGTGTTTGTGTGGGGATATTGTGTGTGTGTGGGTGGATACTGTGTTTGTGTTGGGGGGTATTGTGTGTGTGTGGATATTGTGTGTTTGTGTGGGGATATTGTGTGTGTGGATATTGTGTTTGTGGATATTGTGTGTGTGGAGATAATGTGTGTGGGGGGGATATTGTGTGTGTGTGTGTGCGTGTGTGCGTGTGTGTGTGTGTGTGTGTGTGGATATTGTGTTTGTGGATATTGTGTGCGAGGGGATATTGTGTGTGTGTGTGGATGTGTGTGTGTGGGGGATATTGTGTTTGTGGATATTGTGTGGGGGGGATATTGCGTGTGTGGATATTGTGTGTGTGTGTGGATGTTGTGTGTGTGTGTGGATGTTGTGTGTGTGTGTGGATGTTTTGTGTGTGGGGGGGATATTGTGTGTGTGGATATTGTGTTTGTGGATAGTGTGTGTGTGTGTGTGTGTGGATATTTTGAGTGTGTATGTGGATATTGTGTGTGTGTGTGTGGATGTGTGTGTGTATGTGTGTGAGTGGGGATATTGTGTGTGTGATGGTGAGGTATTGTGTGTGTGTGTGTGTGTGTGTGGATATTGTGTGTGTGTGGATATTGTGTGTGTGTGTGTGGATATTGTGTGTGTGTGTATTGTGTGTGGATATTGTGTGTGTGTGTATTGTGTGTGGATATTGTGTGTGTGTGTATTGTGTGTGGATATTGGCCCTCATTTATCAAAAGTGCGTACACCAAATTTCCAGCGTACACCCAAAACCACGGTGACTTTGAGATTTATCAATATGGACGTTGGCGTACGGCACGCTCAAATCCTACGCCAGCTCAGGAGGTGGTGTACGCACGTTTTGAGTGCGGGAATGCGCAGAAAAACAATTCCTAACACTACAAAACGCACTGACAAACTAAAAGATATGATATATTATGACCCACTGTAAAAAAAACAACAACATAGTAATTATAAACTTCAGTGTTTATTTTTGTGCAACATGGACTTCAATGTTTAATTTGTGTGACTTTACCAAAGCATTTGAATTGTAGGCATATGTATTCCTTAAGTTGCGAGCCTGTGCGCTTTACCTGACGTTTCAAGCCTTGTTTATACTTTCGCCTGGCTCCGCAGCGCGAGTCTCCGCAGACTGCGCGCGCACCTCCCCAAACGGACGAGGTGTTTATACTCGACGCGCTCGCCGTTGTACTATTCTTTGAAACGATGGTTAGGCCAGGGTTAGGCCCGGCAGGTGTGCACGGACTGGGTTTAGTAATGAAAGGCTTTCAATGACCAAAAAAAAATTCAGACTGACAAAATAAAGACATTCTTCTTCTTTTAAATAATAATAATACAAATAATAATAATAACGACATTCTTCTTCTAAATAACAATAAGCGTCATTAATAATAAAAATCTAGAAATCAATTTTGTTTCTTTCCACTTCCCTGGTTTCGCTTTCTCTTTCTCAAAGAAGTTTCTCTTTAATTTGCCGTCTTCCGTGTGTCCATGGCGTAAAATGAGGGCGTGGGGGGAGGCGGAGACTTGAATATATAGGGGCGTGTTATTCTAATGACGATCGATTTCAGCCGCGGCATTTATCAAGCGCAGGTATTGCGTACACCTGGATTTCAAAGGTACACACAGCTTCATAAATCAGGCGATGAGAGGAGTGTAAGCATAATCTTACGCCAATATATACGCCCGTTTCTACGCAAGAATGATAAATGAGGGCCATTGTGTGTGTGTGTGTGTGTGTGTGTGTGTGTGGATGTTGTGTGTGTGGATATTGTGTGTGTGTGTGAGTATATTGTGTGTGTGATGGTGGGGTATTGTGTGTGTGTGTGTGTGGAAATTGTGTGTTTGTGTGGGGATATTGTGTGTGTGTGTGTGTGTGTGGATATTGTGTGTGGATATTGTGTGTGTGGGAGTATATTGTGTGTGTGATGGTGGGGTATTGTGTGTGTGTGTGTGTGGATATTGTGTGTTTGTGTGGGGATATTGTGTGTGTGTGTGTGTGTGTGTGTGTGTGGATATTGTGTGTGGATATTGTGTGTATGTTGGGGGGTATTGTGTGTGTGTGTGTGTGTGTGTGTGTGAATATAGTGTGTGTGTGGATATTGTGTGTTTGTGTTGTGTGTGTGGGGGGATATTGTGTGTATGTTGGGGGGTATTGTATGTGTGTGTGGATATTGTGTGTATGTTGGGGGGTATTGTGTGTGTGTGTGTGTGTGTGTGTGTGTGTATTGTGTGTATGTTGGGGGGTATTGTGTGTGTGTGTGTGTGTGAATATAGTGTGTATGTGGATATTGTGTGTTTGTGTTGTGTGTGTGGGGGGATATTGTGTGTATGTTGGGGGGTATTGTATGTGTGTGTGGATATTGTGTGTTTGTGTGGGAATATTGTGTGTGTGTGTGGATATTGTGTGTGTGTGTGGAGATATTGTGTGTGTGTGTGGATATCGTGTGTGTGATGGGGGGTATTGTGTGTGTGTGTGTGTGGATATTGTGTGTGTGTGTGTTGGGGGGTATTGTGTGTGTGTGTGGATATTGTGTGTGTGGATATTGTGTGTGAGTGGGGGTATTGTGTGTGTGTGGATATTGTGTGTGTGTGTGTGTGTGTGTGTGTGTGTGTGTGTGTGTGTGTGTGTGTGTGTGTGTGTGGATATTGTGTGTGAGTGGGGATATTGTGTGTTTGTGTGGGGATATTGTGTGTGTGTGTGTGGATATTGTGTGTGTGTGTGTGTGTGTAGATATTGTGTGTGTGTGTGTGTGTGTGTGTGTGTGTGTGTGTGTGGATATTGTGTGTTTGTGTGTGTGTGGATATTGTGTGTTTGTGTGGGGATATTGTGTGTGTGTGTGGGGGGGGATATTGTGTGTGTGTGGATATTGTGTGTTTGTATATTGTATGTGTGTGTGGATATTGTGTGTTTGTGTGGGGATATTGTGTGGTGTGTGTGTGTGTGTGTGTGTGTGTTGGGGGTATTGTGTGTGTGTGTGTGTGTGTGTGAATATAGTGTGTGTGTGGATATTGTGTGTTTGTGTTGTGTGTGTGGGGGGATATTGTGTGTATGTTGGGGGGTATTGTATGTGTGTGAGGATATTGTGTGTATGTCGCGGGGTATTGTGTGTGTGAGTGTGTGGATATAGCGTGTGTGTGGATATTGTATGTTTGTGTGGGGATATAGTGTGTGTGTGTGGATATTGTGTGTGTGTGTGTGTGGGGATATTGTGTGTGTGTGTGGATATTGTGTGTCTGAGTGGATATTGTGTGTGTGATGGGGGGTATTGTGTGTGTGTGTGTTTGTGTGTGGATATTGTGTGTGTGTGTGTGTTGGGGGGTATTGTGTGTGTGGATATTGTGTGTGTGTGTGTGTGTGGATATTGTGTGTGAGTGGGGGTATTGTGTGTGTGTGGATATTGTGTGTGTGTGTGTGTGTGTGTGTGTGTGTGTGTGTGTGTGTGTGTGTGTGAATATTGTGTGTGAGTGGGGGTATTGTGTGTGTGTGGATATTGTGTGTGTGTGTGTGTGTGTGGATATTGTGTGTGAGTGGGGATATTGTGTGTGTGTGTGGATATTGTGTGTGTGTGTGTGTGTGTGTGTGTGTAGATATTGTGTGTGTGTGTGTGTGGATATTGTGTGTTTGTGTGTGGATATTGTGTGTTTGTGTGGGGATATTGTGTGTGTGTGTGTGTGTGTGTGTGTATATTGTGTGTGTGTGTATTGTGTGTTTGTGTGGGGATATTGTGTGTGTGTGTGTGTGTGTGTGTATATTGTGTGTGTGTGTATTGTGTGTTTGTGTGTGGATATTGTGTGTGTGTGTGTGGATATTGTGTGTTTGTGTGGGGATATTGTGTGGTGTGTGGATATTGTGTGTGTGTGGGGGGATATTGTGTGTGTGTGGATATTGTGTGTTTGTGTGGGGATATTGTGTGTGTGTGTGTGTATATATTGTGTGTGTGTGTGTGTGTGTGGATATTGTGTGTGATGGTGGGGTATTGTGTGTGAGTGTGTGTGGATATTGTGTGAGTGTGTGTGGATATTGTGTGTTTGTGTGGGGATATTGTGTGAGTGTGAGTGTGTGTGTGTGGGGATATTGTGTGTTTGTGTGGGGATATTGTGTGTTTGTGTGGGGATAGTGTTTGTGTGTGTGTGTGTGTGTGGATATTGTGTGTTTGTGTGGGGATATTGTGTGTGTGTGTGTGGATATTGTGTGTTTGTGTGGGGATATTGTGTGGTGTGTGGATATTGTGTGTGTGTGGGGGGATATTGTGTGTGTGTGGATATTGTGTGTTTGTGTGGGGATATTGTGTGTGTGTGTGTGTGTGTATATATTGTGTGTGTGTGTGGATATTGTGTGTGTGTGTGTGTGTGGATATTGTGTGTGATGGTGGGGTATTGTGTGTGAGTGTGTGTGGATATTGTGTGAGTGTGTGTGGATATTGTGTGTTTGTGTGGGGATATTGTGTGTGAGTGTGGATATTGTGTGTTTGTGTGGGGATATTGTGTGTGTGTGTGTGGATATTGTGTGTTTGTGTGTGGATATTGTGTGTTTGTGTGTGGATATTGTGTGAGTGTGAGTGTGTGTGTGTGTGGATATTGTGTGTTTGTGTGTGGATATTGTGTGAGTGTGTGGGGATATTGTGTGTTTGTGTGTGGATATTGTGTGAGTGTGAGTGTGTGTGGATATTGTGTGTTTGTGTGTGGATATTGTGTGAGTGTGAGTGTGTGTGTGTGTGGATATTGTGTGAGTGTGAGTGTGTGTGTGTGTGGATATTGTGTGTTTGTGTGGGGATATTGTGTGTTTGTGTGTGGGTCCACTGTGCTTTATTAAATCCAGAGTCAGCGCTGCCGTCTACCAGGGCATGTCCAGAGCACTTCATGCTCTTCTGAGAGGGTTAGCACTAGGGTTTCTATTTTCTCCTTTACTGTATATGACACTGTAACCACCCAGTAACCCTTCTCTTTACAGGCTTCATTCATGTCCCGATGACCGGCCCGCTGCATTATGACTGAAAGCAGTATCGATAAAGTCACAAATGTGATGTGCAGTCAGGCTCGAGTCGCGGTTTAGACGAGCGTTCTCACTAGCCGCGTTTCCATCCACCCTTCAAATTGAAATTGCGAATTGAAAATACGCACAATGGAAACACGTCAATTTCGCAAAAACTCCCGTTTATCGCCAAAAAGTTTTTACGCTCTCATGAGGGGGTTTTTCAGGCAATTCGAAAAAGGAATATTTCGCAAAACTGCAATGGAAGCAGTTTTTGCGCATTTACAGTCACCTGACTTAGAAGACGCGGTGTGTTTGAGGTCCATGTATAGCTACGCAAATAATAATAATTTTTAGAGCCCGACCGATATATCGGCAGGCCGATATTATCGGCCGATATTAGGCATTTTCAAAACTATCGGTATCGGCATTTATAACGGCCGATAAATGAATATTTCAAAAATAAAATAAAAACGGACGAAACACCCTTCAACCATGTTATGAGTGTTGGCGTTGTATAGTTTGTCCACCAGAGGGCACTCTACACCGTCCCTGTTGGCAACACTCGTGTATAACGCGCCACACATTCTTCAACCTGCTGATCCAGCCCGAGTCGGGCAGAGAGAACCGCGAGTGAGATCAGCGGTGAAGTGTGTTCATGGTGAGTTGGTAACGACTCACGAGACATACATTGCTTGAATAACAATTAAAAGAACATCCCTATCAGTTCTCTTAACTCAAATAAGGATGACAAAATTCGTGACTCATGTCCAGTTTTGCTGCGGTTAAATAAGCCGAGAGTGAAGCGGAACAACGCGACGTAGGCTATATTCACATAAAATGTTAACACTGCAGTTCACAAAAGTTCATAATGTGCATGTGCTTTAATGCTTTGTCGGTTAAACATTTAATTTTAAATGCTGATGCGCCGTTCTAACGTGTGCATTTCTCAGCGCGTACATGTGAAGCTCACATGCACTAAAAGCCTTTCTACCAGCGCCTGGATACTGGACTAAGTTATCTTTCGAGTATTATTGTGCTAATACTGTTAAATACACACAAGATTTACATAAACAAAGTCGGTTGTCTAAAGTAAAGGCAAAAATTGAGAGAAAATCTGCTTGTCAAATGCGAGTACATTAGACGTGTCGTGCTCAGCTCTTAAAGAGACAGTAGCAATTGTAAACACGCTGCCGCTTGTCCTTAAAGGGATAGTTCACCCAATAATAAAAATGATCTCATTATTTACAGGCACTCTAATGTTGTTCCAACTGTATTAATTTCCTTCTAATATTTTTCTAATATTGATAGTTTGAAGAATGTGGGTAACCAAACAGTAGCTGGTCCCCAATGACTTCCAAAGGAGAAAAATATACTATGGAAGTCACTGGGGTACATCAACTGTTTGGTTACCCACATTCATCCAAATAACTTATTTTCAACAGAAGAAAAAAACAACTTGAGAGAGTAAATTATGACAATTTGAATTTGTTGTCAATTTGAATGTGAAATTGTTGTTTTTGTTCAAAGGACTAAACGTTTAGTCTTAAAAAAAAATCTTAAGTTTGTATTTTTATACATTTTATTTATCAGAACTTTAATATATTTTGATGTTCCTCTGTTCTGTTGTGACAATAAAAGAAACAAGTTTCTTTTTAAAATGCATTATCATATTATTTTAGTTAAAACTCATAAATAACTACAAATAACTAATGTTAGGGAAATTTGTTAATGTTTTGTTGCGCGTTTCTGAAAAAAAATAAAATATTTTAAAACCAACAAATATTTGTACCGGTATCGGCCTTCAAAATCCTTTATCGGTCAGGCTCTAGTACCCATCAAAAGTTTGTACACACCAATTGTAAAGTGTGTCCAAACTTACTGTACTATAATACACATAAATAATATTGCTACTGTATTATAATATACACATAAATAATATCGGCCGATATATATCGGTATCTGGCTTTTTTTATCGGTATCGGCATCGGCGCCCAAAAATCCATATCGGTCGGGCTCTAATAATTTTATATTATTTTATTATAACATTTAATAGGCTATATTTAGAAGACGCTTTTATGCACTTGCATTTCCCTATCAACAGTGGAAACAACTTAAAATACTCTATCATTATATCATTTCTGGTCATACAGAAAATAATAATACATTATTCTCAACTACTTTTATTTGTGTAAACTCACAATAACAAGAAAACGTTGTGCTTTTGTAAAATAAAAGAAAACAATCAGACGCACTTTCATGATCTCCGTAAACTGGAGCGCGAGAACTGAAACACAATATAGCCTATGTTGGCTAAAGCTCGAAATGTCCACTTTAAGGAAGGCTAATAGCTTCTGATTATGTAATGCGTATGAAAGGTGTATTTCTCTCTAAAAGCGCGTCTGCTTAACAGCGGAGATGGAGATGTGATTTTAGCCTAAACAATAGTTTATTAATAATATTAATGGCTCTTCTCATTCAGCACTGCGGGAAAGACATCAATTCCAGTTTCTAATTTGGCCTTAGAAAACCAGTAAAATCGACACGTTTTCCATATTAATTTGTGAATATTTTAAATGTTTAATAAAGGGGCAAAAAAGTCATAAACAAAAATCTGAAAATTCGTCGATATTTACTTTTTTGCGCAGCAGTTGGTCTAGCCAGTTCAAATACATGTTGGTGTTCAACTTTGCGTTTTAAAAAGACAGCCTCGTTTTTCAGTTAGCCTACGGGTTAAAAAAGGAAAAACGAATGGACACAAAAGTGGCCAACACGGATCGCTTGGACAGAATACGAGACAGAGTTCTTTATTAAATTAATAAAAGAAACAATAATTAGCCTATAGGAATACTGGATTCTAAATCTCAAATTAATGCCACAATCTAATCCTCGGAGCAGAAATGAGGGAAACACCCAGAAACTCCTCATACGTGTCGTTCGGGGGTCTTTCCCTGCCATTAATGCTCGGATAACCCTCCTCGTCTCCTTCCAGTAATAATAATAATGTCTAATGCGGTGGCTGTGATATTATAACCAACGTCCGTTGCCGTGATTTTTGGAATGACTTATCGCGAGAGAAAAAAGGACGTTTTAGTCGCATAACATCGGTTCATGGAAACGCCGTCTTTTCGCAATAGTTTTTTATCGATATTTAGATAATAGCGCAACACATTTGCGCAAATCTGTAATGGAAACGCGGCTACTGATACGCTTGCTGTGATTCGCAGAGTTCCGTCGACTTTTATAGTCTTGATATTGTTTCTTATTCTAAAGTGGTGACACCACTGGTTATGTATACTGCATTTCCGCCAACAGATCCTCCAAAACATTACACAATGCACCAGTGTATAGTTACACACACACAGAAGCTAACTGGGCCTCAATCCAGATTCACTTCACATCTGCAATCTGGATTACCTCTGTCAGTGATCAATGCGTTTCATAATCGTGTCCAATACACACAGCGTTCAGTGTGCACAAGGTGTTCACAACTCAGAAACACACAACTCAAAACACACAACTCAGAATGAAACGCACAACTCAGAAACACACACAACTCAAAACACACACAACTCAAAGCACACAACTCAAAGCGCACAATTCAGAAACGCACACAACTCAAAACACACACAACTCAAAACACACACAACTCAGAAACGCACAACTCAGAAACACACAACTCAGAAACACACAACTCAAAACACACAACTCAGAATGAAACGCACAACTCAGAAACACACACAACTCAAAACACACAACTCAGAATGAAACGCACAACTCAAAACACACACAACTCAAAACACACACAACTCAAAGCGCACAACTCAAAGCGCACAACTCAAAGCGCACAACTCAAAGCGCACAACTCAAAGCGCACAACTCAGAAACACACACAACTCAAAACACACACAACTCAAAACACACAACTCAGAATGAAACGCACAACTCAGAAACACACACAACTCAAAGCGCACAACTCAAAGCGCACAACTCAAAGCGCACAACTCAAAGCGCACAACTCAAAGCGCACAACTCAAAGCGCACAACTCAGAAACACACACAACTCAAAACACACACAACTCAAAACACACAACTCAGAATGAAACGCACAACTCAGAAACACACACAACTCAAAGCGCACAACTCAAAGCGCACAACTCAAAGCGCACAACTCAGAAACACACACAACTCAAAGCACACAACTCAAAGCACACAACTCAAAGCACACAACTCAAAGCACACACAACTCAAACGCGCACAACTCAGAAACGCACAACTCAGAAACACACAACTCAGAAACGCACAACTCAGAAACGCACACACAACTCAGAAGCGCACACACAACTCAGAAGCGCACACAACTCAGAAACGCACACACAACTCAGAAGCGCACACAACTCAGAAACGCACACACAACTCAGAAGCGCACACACAACTCAGAAACGCACACAACTCAGAAACGCACACAAGGGCGATTCCACAGTTTCTGTCCACAAGGGGTGTAATGAACAATATAGATTGAATAATACCCAGTTGTTGTCATTTTTTTATTTTTAGTTCACTATTTTGTTAAAGATACCACACACAACGCACGACTCATAACTATACCAAATTAGGAACAGAGCAAAACATGAACTGGGATTCAACCAGAATTTTATTAAACTGAATCAGATTAAGTGCACTTTATGCTTGAACTTACACTGTTTTTCTGTCCATGTTACATACGTTAAATTTTACATCAACTCAACTTTGATCAAAGTTTACTAGTTCACCATTGCCAGACTGACCCTGCCTTTCGCACAGCTGTACCCCAGGCTTTCCCAGGATGCTGACCCAGGACAGTGGCTTTCTCCATGAAGACTGATTTTGCAGGCTGTTGTCCTTGCAGTTAGCCCTAACTGTGGAATCGCCCACAACTCAAAGCACACACAACTCAGAATCGCCCACAACTCAGAAACGCACACAACTCAGAATCGCCCACAACTCAGAAACGCACAACTCAAAACACACACAACTCAGAATCACCCACAACTCAGAAACGCACAACTCAGAAACGCACAACTCAGAAGCGCACAACTCAAAGCACACACAACTCAGAAACGCACAACTCAGAAGCGCACAACTCAAAGCACACACAACTCAGAAACGCACAACTCAGAAGCGCACAACTCAAAGCACACACAACTCAGAAACGCACAACTCAGAAGCGCACAACTCAAAGCACACACAACTCAGAAACGCACAACTCAGAAACGCACAACTCAGAAACGCACAACTCAGAAACGCACAACTCAGAAACGCACAACTCAGAAACGCACAACTCAGAAGTGCACACAACTCAGAAACGCACACAACTCAGAAACGCACAACTCAAAGCACACACAACTCAGAAACACACAACTCAAAGCACACACAACTCAGAAACGCACATAACTCAGAAGCGCACAACTCAAAACACACACAACTCAGAAACGCCCACAACTCAGAAACGCACAACTCAGAAGCGCACAACTCAGAAGCGCACAACTCAGAGCACACACAACTCAGAAGCGCACAACTCAAAGCACACACAACTCAGAAACGCACAACTCAGAAGCGCACAACTCAAAGCACACACAACTCAGAAACCCACAACTCAGAAACGCACAACTCAGAAGCGCACAACTCAGAAGCGCACAACTCAAAGCACACACAACTCAGAAACGCACAACTCAGAAGCACAGAAGCACAACGCACAACTCAGAAGCGCACAACTCAGAGCACACACAACTCAGAAACGCACAACTCAGAAATGCACAACTCAGAAACGCACAACTCAGAAACGCACAACTCAGAAACGCACAACTCAGAAACACACATCTCAGAAGTGCACACAACTCAGAAACGCACACAACTCAGAAACGCACAACTCAAAGCACACACAACTCAGAAACGCACAACTCAGAAACGCACAACTCAGAAACACACAACTCAGAACTGCACACAACTCAGAAACGCACACAACTCAGAAACGCACAACTCAAAGCACACACAACTCAGAAACGCACACAACTCAGAAACGCACACAACTCAGAAACGCACACAACTCAGAAACGCACACAACTCAGAAACGCACACAACTCAGAAACTCACACAACTCAGAAACGCACACAACTCAGAAACGCACAACTCAGAAGCACACACAACTCAGAAACGCACAACTCAAAGCACACACAACTCAGAAACGCACAACTCAGAAACGCACACAACTCAGAAACGCACACAACTCAGAAACGCACACAACTCAGAAGCGCACACAACTCAGAAGCGCACACAACTCAGAAGCACACACAACTCAGAAACGCACAACTCAGAAACGCACAACTCAGAAACGCACAACTCAGAAGCGCACAACTCAGAAGCACACAACTCAGAAGCACACAACTCAGAAGCACACACAACTCAGAAACGCACAACTCAGAAATGCACAACTCAGAAACGCACAACTCAGAAACGCACAACTCAGAAACGCACAACTCAGAAGTGCACACAACTCAGAAACGCACACAACTCAGAAACGCACAACTCAAAGCACACACAACTCAGAAACGCACAACTCAGAAACGCACAACTCAGAAACACACAACTCAGAACTGCACACAACTCAGAAACGCACACAACTCAGAAACGCACAACTCAAAGCACACACAACTCAGAAACACACAACTCAAAGCACACACAACTCAGAAACGCACACAACTCAGAAACGCACACAACTCAGAAACGCACACAACTCAGAAACGCACAACTCAGAAGCACACACAACTCAGAAACGCACAACTCAAAAGCACACACAACTCAGAAACGCACACAACTCAAAGCACACACAACTCAGAAACGCACAACTCAGAAGCGCACACAACTCAGAAACGCACACAACTCAGAAACGCACACAACTCAGAAACGCACACAACTCAGAAACGCACACAACTCAGAAACGCACACAACTCAGAAGCGCACACAACTCAGAAACGCACAACTCAGAAACGCACAACTCAGAAACGCACAACTCAGAAGCGCACAACTCAGAAGCGCACAACTCAGAAGCACACAACTCAGAAGAACACAACTCAGAAGCACACAACTCAGAAGCACACACAACTCAGAAACGCACACAACTCAGAAGCACACAACTCAGAAGCACACAACTCAAAGCACACACAACTCAGAAACGCACACAACTCAAAGCACACTCAACTCAGAAACGCACAACTCAGAAGCGCACACAACTCAGAAACGCGCACAACTCAGAAACGCGCACAACTCAGAAACGCGCACAACTCAGAGACGCGCACAACTCAGAGACACACAACTCAGAAGCACACAACTCAGAAGCACACAACTCAGAAGCGCACACAACTCAGAAGCGCACAACTCGAAGCACACAACTCAGAAATGCACAACTCAGAAGCACACAACTCAGAAGCACACAACTCAGAAGCACACACACAACTCAAAACACACAACTCAGAAACACACAAACACACACAACTCAGAAACGCACACAACTCAGAAACACGCAAACACAAACAACTCAGAAACACAAACAACTCAGAAACACACACAACTCAGAAACGCACAACTCAAAGCACACACAACTCAGAAACACACAACTCAAAGCACACACAACTCAGAAACGCACACAACTCAGAAACGCACACAACTCAGAAACGCACACAACTCAGAAACGCACACAACTCAGAAACGCACACAACTCAGAAACGCACACAACTCAGAAACGCACACCTCAGAAGCACACACAACTCAGAAACGCACAACTCAAAGCACACACAACTCAGAAACGCACACAACTCAAAGCACACACAACTCAGAAACGCACAACTCAGAAGCGCACACAACTCAGAAACGCACACAACTCAGAAACGCACACAACTCAGAAACGCACACAACTCAGAAACGCACACAACTCAGAAACGCACACAACTCAGAAGCGCACACAACTCAGAAGCGCACACAACTCAGAAACGCACAACTCAGAAACGCACAACTCAGAAACGCACAACTCAGAAACGCACAACTCAGAAGCGCACAACTCAGAAGCACACAACTCAGAAGCACACAACTCAGAAGCACACAACTCAGAAGCACACAACTCAGAAGCACACACAACTCAGAAACGCACAACTCAGAAACGCACAACTCAGAAACGCACAACTCAGAAACGCACAACTCAGAAGTGCACACAACTCAGAAACGCACACAACTCAGAAACGCACAACTCAAAGCACACACAACTCAGAAACGCACAACTCAAAGCACACACAACTCAGAAACGCACAACTCAGAAACGCACAACTCAGAAACACACAACTCAGAACTGCACACAACTCAGAAACGCACACAACTCAGAAACGCACAACTCAAAGCACACACAACTCATAAACACACAACTCAAAGCACACACAACTCAGAAGCACACAACTCAGAAGCACACAACTCAGAAGCACACAACTCAGAAGCACACAACTCAGAAGCACACAACTCAGAAGCACACAACTCAGAAACGCACACAACTCAGAAGCACACAACTCAGAAGCACACAACTCAAAGCACACACAACTCAGAAACGCACACAACTCAAAGCACACACAACTCAGAAACGCACAACTCAGAAGCGCGCACAACTCAGAAACGCACACAACTCAGAAACGCGCACAACTCAGAAACGCGCACAACTCAGAGACGCGCACAACTCAGAGACACACAACTCAGAAGCACACAACTCAGAAGCACACAACTCAGAAGCACACAACTCAGAAGCACACACAACTCAGAAGCGCACACAACTCGAAGCACACAACTCAGAAATGCACAACTCAGAAGCGCACAACTCAGAAGCACACAACTCAGAAGCACACAACTCAGAAGCACACAACTCAGAAGCACACAACTCAGAAGCACACAACTCAGAAGCACACACACAACTCAAAACACACAACTCAGAAACACACACAACTCAGAAACACACAAACACACACAACTCAGAAACGCACACAACTCAGAAACACGCAAACACAAACAACTCAGAAACACAAACAACTCAGAAACGCACACAACTCAGAAACGCACACAACTCAGAAACGCACACAACTCAGAAACGCACACAACTCAGAAACGCACACAACTCAGAAACGCACACAACTCAGAAACGCACACAACTCAGAAACGCACACAACTCAGAAGCACACAACTCAGAAGCACACAACTCAGAAGCACACACACACAACTCAAAACACACAACTCAGAAACACACACAACTCAGAAACACACAAACACACACAACTCAGAAACGCACACAACTCAGAAACACACAACCGGCTCATATTCCTTCACATCTCAGAGGAATCTGCTCAGAGACATGTGATCTCCCAGCATGCACTGGGCCAGAACGGTCACATGACACACGGCACAACACTCCAACACATTCACTGCCAACAACAGCTCACATTAGTCATCAGAAACTGAATTCCAGACACAGAAATGGAGTTTTGGCAGATTTAGATGAAAACAGTGAAATGCACACAGACATCAGAGGTCTTTACTATAAACCCTTTACCGACCACTGCACATCTTCCTTCTGTTATTCTCAGTGTTGTGCTCTGTCTGTTCTCTTTAAAGCAGGACCCATTCTGATTGGCTGTCGGTGTTTTTATCGTTCACCAGCTCTGACAGTGTCGTTCCTCTGTGTTGTTATGGTAACAGTTGTGTTGTGAAGAGTTAGAGCGTCTGTAGTCGATTAACTGGCGTTATCTGCTAACTCCACAGTAGCAGGACTGGGCTGGGTTAGGAAGGGTGATTCTGATACACACCAAGAACAATCACTGTAACCACAACTGTAACGATAACTGTAACCACAACTGTAACGATAACTGTAACAATCACTGTAACCACAACTGTAACGATAACTGTAACCACAACTGTAACGATAACTGTTACCACAACTGTAACGATCACTGTAACAATCACTGTAACCACAACTGTAACGATAACTGTTACCACAACTGTAACGATGTAACGATAACTGTAACCACAACTGTAACAATCACTGTAACCACAACCGTAACGATAACTGTAACCACAACTGTAACGATAACTGTAACCACAACTGTAACGATAACTGTAACGATAACTGTAACCACAACTGTAACGATAACTGTAACGATAACTGTAACCACAACTGTAACGATAACTGTAACGATAACTGTAACCACAACTGTAACGATAACTGTAACGATAACTGTAACGATAACTGTAACCACAACTGTAACGATAACTGTAACGATAACTGTAACGATAACTGTAACGATAACTGTTACCACAACTGTAACGATAACTGTAACGATAACTGTAACCACAACTGTAACGATAACTGTAACGATAACTGTAACGATAACTGTAACGATAACTGTTACCACAACTGTAACGATAACTGTAACGATAACTGTTACCACAACTGTAACGATAACTGTAACGATAACTGTTACCACAACTGTAACGATCAATTAGGGCTGGGCGATAAAACGATAACGATAATTATCGCAATATAATTTTTCTCGATAAAACGATATCAAAAGTCCGATAAATGTTCGATAATGTTTATGCGGCAAAAGCGGAACGAAACTCATTTGAACCGCGCGCCACACGGACCATTAATCCGCTAAAGGCAGAGGAAACACACACACACGTGTCTCCGTGATTTACACCGGTGTAAAGGCAGAGGAAACACACACACACGTGTCTCCGTGATTTACACCGGTGTAAAGGCAGAGGAAACACACACACACACGTGTCTCCGTGATTTACACCGGTGTAAAGGCAGAGGAAACACACACACACGTGTCTCTGTGATTTACACCGGTGTAAAGGCAGAGGAAACACACACACACGTGTCTCCGTGATTTACACCGGTGTAAAGGCAGAGGAAACACACACACACGTGTCTCCGTGATTTACACCGGTGTAAAGGCAGAGGAAACACACACACGTGTCTCCGTGATTTACACCGGTGTAAAGGCAGAGGAAACACACACACACACGTCTCCGTGATTTACACCGGTGTAAAGGCAGAGGAAACACACACACGTGTCTCAGTGATTTACACCGGTGTAAAGGCAGAGGAAACACACACACACGTGTCTCCGTGATTTACACCGGTGTAAAGGCAGAGGAAACACACACACACGTGTCTCTGTGATTTACACCGGTGTAAAGGCAGAGGAAACACACACACGTGTCTCAGTGATTTACACCGGTGTAAAGGCAGAGGAAACACACACACACGTGTCTCTGTGATTTACACCGGTGTAAAGGCAGAGGAAACACACACACGTGTCTCCGTGATTTACACCGGTGTAAAGGCAGAGGAAACACACACACACGTGTCTCCGTGATTTACACCGGTGTAAAGGCAGAGGAAACACACACACGTGTCTCCGTGATTTACACCGGTGTAAAGGCAGAGGAAACACACACACACGTGTCTCCGTGATTTACACCGGTGTAAAGGCAGAGGAAACACACACACACGTGTCTCCGTGATTTACACCGGTGTAAAGGCAGAGGAAACACACACACACGTGTCTCCGTGATTTACACCGGTGTAAAGGCAGAGGAAACACACACACACGTGTCTCCGTGATTTACACCGGTGTAAAGGCAGAGGAAACACACACACACGTGTCTCCGTGATTTACACCGGTGTAAAGGCAGAGGAAACACACACACACGTGTCTCCGTGATTTACACCGGTGTAAAGGCAGAGGAAACACACACACGTGTCTCAGTGATTTACACCGGTGTAAAGGCAGAGGAAACACACACACACGTGTCTCAGTGATTTACACCGGTGTAAAGGCAGAGGAAACACACACACGTGTCTCAGTGATTTACACCGGTGTAAAGGCAGAGGAAACACACACACACGTGTCTCCGTGATTTACACCGGTGTAAAGGCAGAGGAAACACACACACGTGTCTCAGTGATTTACACCGGTGTAAAGGCAGAGGAAACACACACACGTGTCTCCGTGATTTACACCGGTGTAAAGGCAGAGGAAACACACACACGTGTCTCCGTGATTTACACCGGTGTAAAGGCAGAGGAAACACACAGACACGTGTCTCAGTGATTTACACCGGTGTAAAGGCAGAGGAAACACACACACACACGTGTCTCAGTGATTTACACCGGTGTAAAGGCAGAGGAAACACACACACACGTGTCTCTGTGATTTACACCGGTGTAAAGGCAGAGGAAACACACACACGTGTCTCCGTGATTTACACCGGTGTAAAGGCAGAGGAAACACACACACGTGTCTCCGTGATTTACACCGGTGTAAAGGCAGAGGAAACACACACACACGTGTCTCTGTGATTTACACCGGTGTAAAGGCAGAGGAAACACACACACACGTGTCTCTGTGATTTACACCGGTGTAAAGGCAGAGGAAACACACACACACGTGTCTCTGTGATTTACACCGGTGTAAAGGCAGAGGAAACACACACACACGTGTCTCCGTGATTTACACCGGTGTAAAGGCAGAGGAAACACACACACACGTGTCTCCGTGATTTACACCGGTGTAAAGGCAGAGGAAACACACACACGTGTCTCCGTGATTTACACTGGTGTAAAGGCAGAGGAAACACACACACACGTGTCTCCGTGATTTACACCGGTGTAAAGGCAGAGGAAACACACACACGTGTCTCTGTGATTTACACTGGTGTAAAGGCAGAGGAAACACACACACACGTGTCTCTGTGATTTACACCGGTGTAAAGGCAGAGGAAACACACACACACGTGTCTCCGTGATTTACACCGGTGTAAAGGCAGAGGAAACACACACACACGTGTCTCCGTGATTTACACCGGTGTAAAGGCAGAGGAAACACACACACGTGTCTCCGTGATTTACACCGGTGTAAAGGCAGAGGAAACACACACACACGTGTCTCAGTGATTTACACCGGTGTAAAGGCAGAGGAAACACACACACACACGTGTCTCCGTGATTTACACCGGTGTAAAGGCAGAGGAAACACACACACACGTGTCTCCGTGATTTACACCGGTGTAAAGGCAGAGGAAACACACACACACGTGTCTCCGTGATTTACACCGGTGTAAAGGCAGAGGAAACACACACACGTGTCTCAGTGATTTACACCGGTGTAAAGGCAGAGGAAACACACACACACGTGTCTCCGTGATTTACACCGGTGTAAAGGCAGAGGAAACACACACACGTGTCTCAGTGATTTACACCGGTGTAAAGGCAGAGGAAACACACACACACGTGTCTCCGTGATTTACACCCGTGTAAAGGCAGAGGAAACACACACACGTGTCTCCGTGATTTACACCGGTGTAAAGGCAGAGGAAACACACACACACACGTGTCTCAGTGATTTACACCGGTGTAAAGGCAGAGGAAACACACACACACGTGTCTCAGTGATTTACACCGGTGTAAAGGCAGAGGAAACACACACACACGTGTCTCAGTGATTTACACCGGTGTAAAGGCAGAGGAAACACACACACACGTGTCTCCGTGATTTACACCGGTGTAAAGGCAGAGGAAACACACACACACGTGTCTCCGTGATTTACACCGGTGTAAAGGCAGAGGAAACACACACACACGTGTCTCAGTGATTTACACCGGTGTAAAGGCAGAGGAAACACACACACACGTGTCTCAGTGATTTACACCGGTGTAAAGGCAGAGGAAACACACACACACGTGTCTCAGTGATTTACACCGGTGTAAAGGCAGAGGAAACACACACACACGTGTCTCAGTGATTTACACCGGTGTAAAGGCAGAGGAAACACACACACACACGTGTCTCCGTGATTTACACCGGTGTAAAGGCAGAGGAAACACACACACACGTGTCTCAGTGATTTACACCGGTGTAAAGGCAGAGGAAACACACACACACGTGTCTCAGTGATTTACACCGGTGTAAAGGCAGAGGAAACACACACACGTGTCTCAGTGATTTACACCGGTGTAAAGGCAGAGGAAACACACAGACACGTGTCTCAGTGATTTACACCGGTGTAAAGGCAGAGGAAACACACACACACGTGTCTCAGTGATTTACACCGGTGTAAAGGCAGAGGAAACACACACACACGTGTCTCAGTGATTTACACCGGTGAAAAGGCAGAGGAAACACACACACGTGTCTCAGTGATTTACACCGGTGTAAAGGCAGAGGAAACACACACACACGTGTCTCAGTGATTTACACCGGTGTAAAGGCAGAGGAAACACACACACACGTGTCTCAGTGATTTACACCGGTGTAAAGGCAGGGGAAACACTGAGCGCTACGAGACAGTCTGAAGGCTTTTCCCTCCACTAATCCCCATCGTTTACCACGGATTTACCGTAACGTTAGCCTAGCAATATTAACTGCACCATGAAATGTGGGATATACATATTGAATTGTATTATATTATTAATGTAGACAATGTATTATAGGACTAATGGAATATAATTACAGTATTTAATAATGTATTTAGGCTACTGTTTTTCATACTAATACCATAGAGGTCCATGGGCCCTATATCTCGCACCCAGCGCAACTGACTCTGCACAGCGACGCATGTGTCATTCCTATTCTGCACAGCGGACTTTTCCCTCCAGACGCTCGTCAGTAAATTAGGGAATGAACTTGCGCTCCCGGGGGAGGTTCAGCAAAAAGAGGAGGCGTGTTCCGGCGCAAACGTTCCCTGGTGCTATTTTGCAGGTTTAGAAAACAATTCCGCCACAGACCAGGAGAAACCTCGTCTAAAGTCAGCGGCGCGTTACTCAGATGCTATTGTGAGGGCGCATGCTTGGCCATAATGTAGCGCGTGCACAACACACACACACTTCTCTCATCTACACATAGAAGCAGCAGTTTTCATTTTTAGAAAACCATACATTATTACAAGGAAAAATATTACCACACGAGGGAAATCATTGTGGTGTCCATGAAGATGTGAAAAATAGGCATAAATCTAGCTTACACATTTACCCAGATTATCATACGCCTGTTTAACCGAAGCTAATGTGGGTGTGTTTCTCCATCCCCAATGTCACTTCTCTGTGTTTTACGGCCCTGACGAGAGCGCCGGTCTCCTCGGCTGTGAACCGCGTTTGGCAAATCCGCCGTTATAATAGCAATCCGGCGTTATAATAGCAATCCGCCGTTATAATAGCAATCCGCCGTTATAATAGCAATCCGCCATGGAACAAGCGCGCCTGCTCTTAAAGGGAATGTGAGATGACGTTCTGATTGGTTTATTTCACGTTACGCCCAAACCACACCTATGATGAGTAATGAAGCGACTGCAGACCAACACATTTTAGATTTGCGTCGGGCGCAAGAGTCATTTATCCCGCCGGTATAATAGCAACAGCGCCCGAGACCCGCCCACAAAGGTACTTGCGTTTCGCACTTGACACTTGCGTTTCAGATCGTTAAAATAGGGCCCTGAGAGTTAGATTTAGCCATGATAGTGAGGCTGTGCCTGGCTTATCTGTGGTTATCATGATACAGGATGACCAATGGCTAATTTTAATAAAACTCAGACAGAATATTACATTTTACCAAATAAAAATGAGGTCGTTGCATTTTTTGAACAGCACTCTGGGGGGGGGGGGAATCACGATTCTTTCTTCCGCCGATTCGAATCGATTCACAAATTTCAAAAATCAATTTTCTAAATGTTTAATGATGTGATGATGTCAGTTCAGAGACGCGGAGGAAGGGTTATGAGCTTGTACTCGACTACAGCAGGTCATATCAACATCAATAGCCTGAGAGCATGCTGAGTTAGTCGAGCTTTTCTGGCGATCTCTCCGTGTACAGGCACTTCAGCTTTTACACGCGTAGAGCGATTACCGCCCATCAGCTTTAGCTTACGCTGAGATCCAGATGATCCTCTCTTCCTCTGTCCACGTGATCTCTCATTCTGATGATGCCGAAGCGCGACTCTGAACGCTAGCTTAAACTAGCGCAGTTATGAGGTGTGCGTCGCGCTCGACTGGGACTAGCGGCTGCTGTTCATTTCTCTGCTGCTCAACGCTCCATTCTGAATCACATTTCAATTCGACACATGCATAGATTTGATCAGAGATTTTAAATCTTGCATATATCGAATTTAAATTTTATTCAAAATCGGGATTCCAAAAGATTCCCAGCCCTACCGCACTCCAGGGGGAAGCACAGGTTTCCCAGCATGCCCCTGGATCAGACACACGTCACCCATCTACGGCGCTTAATTAGCAGTCTGTAATGAGGCTCTTTAATGGCATCATTAGTCATGTTGACACGTGTCTGTTTCTCTCACACAATACCTGTGTGTGTGTGTGTTTATGAGTGTGTGTTTCTCTCACACAATACCTGTGTGTGTGTGTTTATGAGTGTGTGTTTCTCTCACACAATACCTGTTGTGTGTGTGTGTTTATGAGTGTGTGTTTCTCTCACACAATACCTGTGTGTGTGTGTGTGTGTGTGTGTGTGTGTTTATGAGTGTTTCTCTCACACAATACCTGTTGTGTGTGTGTGTGTTTATCTCACACAATACTTGTTGTGTGAGTGTGTGTGGGAGTGTGTGCTTCTCTCACACAGTACCTGCTGTGTGTGTGTTTATGAGTGTGTGTTTCTCTCACACAATACCTGTTGTGTGTGTGTTTATGAGTGTGTGTTTCTCTCACACAGTGCCAGTGAGTTTATGAGTCTAAGAGTCCGTTAACCAGTGAGTGTGTTTGTGAGAGTGTGTGATCCGTTAACCAGTGTGTGTGTGTGTGTGTGTGTGTGTGAGTGATCCGGTAACGTGTGTGTAAAAATGTGTGTAATGCATGTTTGTGTAATAATGTGTGAGTGTGTGTAATGTCTGTGTGAGTGTAATGTGTGTATGTAATAATGTGTGTAATTTTGTGTGTGTGTGTTTAATGCTATTTACAGTTTCAGGACTAGTTTAATTTGACATCTGTCATTATCTGAGATTTTTTTTCGAGGCTCAAATAATAACAATAACAACAACAAAGATGATGCCGATGATGATGATGATAAGGAGTTTGCAGTGCCACTATCATTGTGGGTGTGTGTGTGTGTGTGTGTTCATTAACTGAAACCAGAATGTGTCGTTAATGCTGGAGCTCCGACATGATATTGACGGAAACATCTAGAACTCAAACCTCCTCCATTCTCTTCTATTCGCCTGGTTCCTCACAGCACATTAGCTTTAGCTCTTTAGCATGGCTCAGATTTGCGCACAAACACCGAATAAACGCGTTCAATCCGCAGATTTATGAGCGCGTCAGAGGAGCGAGCGCGACACACATCGACGCTCGCGTTCCCTGGGTATAAACGCGTTCCTGAGGCGAATCGCGAACACGATGAGCGGATCCCTGATGCTGCAAACACACAACAACGCCACAGTAAACACACACACACACACACACACACACACACACAGAGATGTCTGATAATGTGGTGTTTTTACCGGACAGGCCCGTCTGATGTCCCCGGGCTCGAGTCCCGTGCTCCCCCGCTCCCCTGCACCGATCCGCGGCTCCCGCGCCGAGCTCACCCGCCTCACGGAACCGACCGGGCCTCGAACTCCACCGACACGGAGTCGCTAGCGTTTTTTTCCCTTTTGTCTTTCTCTTTCTCGCGTCAGGAACAGCGAGAGGAGCTCGAGCGGTCCACGCGCGCCCCCCCCTCACGCGCGCACCGCATACATCACGCACGCGTCTGACGCGCACATCTGAGGAATCACATCATCACACTCACACACAAACAACGCTTTACCTGGAACCGTTCTTTGCACAAAAGGCTCTTTATAGTGGAGAAATGTCATTAAAACGCTCTGACCGCGGAGAAGAACATGTTCACTGTTCTCTGTGGAGCCTGAAATGGTTCTTCTATGCTGAGAAACAGCTTTATTTGTAAGAGTTTTCAGTCATGGTGGTGAATCTATCGCTTGTTTGGATGAGAACAGCTGCAGTTATTACTAATGTGTCTTGTCAAACATCTGCTCTTATATGTACACTAGCGCGCTAAAGTCTTTACATATTCGAGCCGATTAATAAACGGAACCGTATATCTGAGGGAACGCTTCTGGAAGAACATGATCAGATGTGGGCGGGGCTTGATCGTGTCTGTGTGGAATTGATTGGATGGTTGTGGTTTGCTATTGGCTGATCTCATGTGAGTGACAGTTACACTCTCGTCATCAGAGAAGAGAAGAGATGCTGCAAGAGGAACTTATTCTGATTCAAGATTATTAAAACACCCATAAATCATGTATAGTGAACACTGCAATATTCCATAAAATAAAGCAATAAGGCCCATGAAGTTGTTAGGCATGACGTGGAGTAAAAACCCCTTAGCTGTTCTAAATGCACTGTAAAACACGGCTTCAAGGGGGTTATTGCTTTTATAAAACGGTTACTCCATAAAAATATTCATTTTAGTATTTATTTTATTCGTAAATAAACACCAGCAACAAAAAATATAACGTTATAACACATTTATTCCTCCGCCAAGCAATGTAGTTCCAAAGAGGTTGCCAAGCAACAAGCAGCAACAAAGCATCACAAACGGCAGTTTGCGCAGTAACACTAGTGTAATGCGGTCACAGGTGTGTGTTTGTGGAGTAACACTATAATGCGGTCACAGGTGTGTGTTTGTGGAGTAACACTATAATGCGGTCACAGGTGTGTGTTTGTGGAGTAATTTACAACTGCCTCGAAAGCGGCTCAACCGAACAGGATCAAGGACCGGAACTCTCCGTTTTATAAAAGGAAACAGGCATTTGATGTCATGGTGACTCTGTGCTCGGCTCTGATTGGCTGAGTGAATGGCGCGCTCGTGTCGCTCACTCGATCAAAGAAACCGTTGATTAATAATGCGCGCTCCTGCATCGACTCAACAATAGCGTGTGCCGCCGCGGTTGCCGTAGCAACTACAGGCCACACATTCACACACACATCAATGAAAACACGACCTGTGTGTCTGCTTGCGTTAGTATCCGTGATAATCAAACCTGCGTGACAAGGCTTTGAGCTCTCCGTGCAAATCTAGTGTTTGAGCCACAGGAATGATTGCAGAAACACTGATTTCCACCCGCCTCAGGCGTTATGAGATCAGCCGGAAGTGAGGAGTGTTCAGTGTTCCCGCGCTGTTGCACTTCCGCCGCTCGCCACGCGAGGGCAGCGCGACGCCACACACGCACTGATTCAGTTACTGGAGAAGATGGAATGCAGATCGCGTTCACAATATATTACAGTATATAATTACTCAATTACAGTATATATTTATAAATATCATTTATAATATGTTAGTGTGCAAGGACCTTAACGTTAGATTAGCGAACGTAACTTCGTCAGACTAACGTTACTGAATAGAGAGGAGTTGTCAGTGTTATTCAGCAGCAGCGCACTCCACCACATCAATATAAATAAAATAGATAAATACTACTTTATCTGTTGTTTTAAAGACTAACGGCACAGTAATATTTTTTCCAAAAAAGCCATGGCATGGTAAACATTAAAATGTGCGAACGTTAACTAACACCATAGCTACATGCAACTCTGTGTCATTTCGATACTTAATGGTTTTTTAAAACCATTTTGAGAATGAAAAGAGGACAGTCTTTTTTTGTTTTTTATTTATTAGAACAAAACTGTGTGGTCCAGTAAATGCAGTGCCACATTTAATACCATATATATCAGGGCACAGGGCATATTGCAAAGATTTCTGAAATCGTGCTTAATATTTTCTAAACAAGTATGTATTTCCAGTTGAATTTTCTTTTTCCCATGTATTTATTTATTAGAGATATCCATCGGGAGATAGGCGTAATTTGCGGGTGGGATATTGTCCACAACACTTTTTAAAACATCTCGCGACACGATGTACACAGTTAAATAAAACATCTCCGGTTAACTAGCACAGCATTAAGTCCGTTAATAATAATATTATGCGTTCTAGCCCTGAAATGTGTTGTTATTTAAATCAAGTGGCGCGGATGCAGTTCTGTGGGTGCGCGCGCAGTCTTCACACGGACGCGCGCTTCAATCCATTGCAGACTCTCTGTTCGTTCCGGTGAAATATATATAAATACGATATTCATACGAAATCACAGAACATCTTGCACACAAATGTGACCCTGCTTGATACACAACCACTGATGAACATATTCGGTTTAGATGAGAAAAACTATATGAGTGTGTTCTCTAACCCAGAACAGGCAAGACTTCTGCCACTGGACCAGTAGAGCACACACGTCATATAGCCCGATCTATGCCTGTAAGCACGTGGGAGTTCTGGACTCTGACAACATATACTAGATCTCATTAAACCAAAAATTAAACCCAATGTACAATTTAAATCGATTGCTGGACATCGTAATCTTATTGTACACATATCTGATTCTATATTAGCAACCCCCCACAATTAGTGTGTGTGTGAGAGAGAGAGAGAGTGTGTGTGTGTGTGCCCTGCAGTTCTCTGGTCGTCCTGCAGATGTCAGTATCGTACAGTTATTATCCCTCACTCATTGCGCCTCTCGTCGCCTAGCAACCGCGCCAGGAGGGACCAGTATCGGCATCTCGCGCGTTCAGAGGCTCATATCCGAGTCTTCAGTGAAACACAAACACACACACACACACTGAGCTAGTGTTGCCGTGGCAACCGCTCACTCCAGCATTCACTCATTTACATCTGGAGGTGAATTACTGCACTCGTCGAGTGGACTCTCGGCCCAGAATACACTGGGAACTCAGCGTGTGTTATGTAAGGTTTGAGCCAGCAGAGAGTGTGCATTAATCTCAGTCTGATCAGCGCTAGATATAGATAGACAAATAAATGTGTTGGTCACACTGCACTTAACCCCGGGTTATCCCATGTCACACTGGTTATCCTCACTCTTAACCCCGGGTTATCCCGCGTCACACTGGTTATTCTTGCTCTATTTTGGGGATATTTAATTTTATTTTATCAATCAATAAATTCCACTAGAAACAAACCTTGTTGTATTATTTTAATTTAATACTGTGAAGCTGCTTTGATACAATCTGTATTGTGAAAAGCGCTATACAAATATACTTGACTTGACTTGACTCTTAAACCTGGGTTATCCTGTATCACATTGGTTATCCTCGCACTTAAGCCCGGGTTATCCCGTGTCACACTGGTTAGCAGTGCTTTAACCCCGGGTTATCCCATGTCACACTGGTTATCCTCGCTCTTAACCCTGGGTTATCCTGTGTCACACTAGTTTGCAGTGCTTTAACCCCGGGTTATCCCGCGTCACACTGGTTATTCTTGCTCTTAAACCCGGGTTATCCTGTATCACACTGGTTATCCTCGCACTTAACCCCGGGTTACCCTGTGTCACACTGGTTAGCAGTGCTTTAACCCCGGGTTATCCTGTATCACACTGGTTATCCTCGCACTTAACCCCGGGTTACCCTGTGTCACACTGGTTAGCAGTGCTTTAACCCTGGGTTATCCCATGTCACACTAGTTATCCTCGCTCTTAACCCCGGGTTATCCTGTGTCACACTAGTTTGCAGTGCTTTAACCCCGGGTTATCCCGCGTCACACTGGTTATTCTTGCTCTTAAACCCGGGTTATCCCATGTCACACTGGTTATCCTTGCACTTAACCCCGGGTTACCCTGTGTCACACTAGTTTGCAGTGCTTTAACCCCGGGTTATCCCGCGTCACACTGGTTATTCTTGCTCTTAAACCCGGGTTATCCTGTATCACACTGGTTATCCTCGCACTTAACCCCGGGTTACCCTGTGTCACACTGGTTAGCAGTGCTTTAACCCTGGGTTATCCCATGTCACATTAGTTATCCTCGCTCTTAACCCCGGGTTATCCCATGTCACACTGGTTATCCTCGCACTTAACCCCGGGTTACCCTGTGTCACACTGGTTAGCAGTGCTTTAACCCCGGGTTACCCTGTGTCACACTGGTTAGCAGTGCTTTAACCCCGGGTTACCCTGTGTCACACTGGTTAGCAGTGCTTTAACCCCGGGTTATCCCATGTCACACTGGTTATCCTCGCACTTAACCCTGGGTTACCCTGTGTCACACTGGTTAGCAGTGCTTTAACCCCGGGTTATCCCATGTCACACTGGTTATCCTTGCTCTTAACCCCGGGTTATCCCATGTCACACTGGTTATCCTCGCACTTAACCCCGGGTTACCCTGTGTCACACTGGTTAGCAGTGCTTTAACCCCGGGTTACCCTGTGTCACACTGGTTAGCAGTGCTTTAACCCCGGGTTACCCTGTGTCACACTGGTTAGCAGTGCTTTAACCCCGGGTTATCCCATGTCACACTGGTTATCCTTGCTCTTAACCCCGGGCTATGAGGGGAAAATGTTAAATGGTGACACAGAAAACATATCAATTGAAGTAAATATGATTTTTATTCTTACCTTTATAGTCCGAAAAGTCAACTTGATATTAGTTAATGTATAATTATGAGGCAGTGCAATGCTTTTAATGTAAACATCTGGCACTGCTCGTCCAATCAGGGTTGCAGCGCTGCAGCGCAAATATGCAAATAAGAACATTAACCCATAGTTTTAGGTGAAGCAAGATAACCCACCCGGGTTTAGGATGACCCAGGTCAACTAGTGCAAGTAAAGGGAGTCACATTTACCATTGTTAAGCAAATTATCTCAGGAGAAATGCAGTCGTTAGAACAGGAATCCTCGTGATCAGGAGTTTCACGGAAACTTTCAGCGCTTTCAGAACCGGTTAAAGTTACTCGTTTCGCCGCATTAAAGGGACAGTTCACCCAAAACTGAAAATCCGCATTAAAGGGACAGTTCACCCAAAACTGAAAATCCGCATTAAAGGGACAGTTCACCCAAAACTGAAAATGGACAGATGCACTTTTATGATGGACAGATGCCCTTTTATGATGATAGATGCACTTTTATGATGGACAGATGCACTTTTATGATGGATGGATGCACTTTTATGATGGATGGATGCACTTTTATGATGATAGATGCACTTTTATGATGGACAGATGCACTTTATGATGGACAGATGCAGTTTTATGATGGACAGATGCACTTTTATGATGGATAGATGCACTTTTATGATGGATAGATGCACTTTTATGATGGATGGATGCACTTTTATGATGGATAGATGCACTTTTATGATGGATAGATGCACTTTTATGATGGACAGATGCACTTTATGATGGACAGATGCACTTTTATGATGGATAGATGCACTTTTATGATGGATAGATGCACTTTTATGATGGATGGATGCACTTTATGATGGACGGATGCACTTTTATGATGGACAGATGCACTTTTATGATGGATAGATGCACTTTTATGATGGATGGATGCACTTTTATGATGGACAGATGCACTTTTATGATGGATAGATGCACTTTTATGATGGATAGATGCACTTTTATGATGGATAGATGCACTTTTATGATGGACAGATGCACTTTTATGATGGATAGATGCACTTTTATGATGGATAGATGCACTTTTATGATGGATAGATGCACTTTTATGACGGATAGATGCACTTTTATGATGGATGGATGCACTTTATGATGGACAGATGCACTTTTATAATGGACAGATGCACTTTTATAATGGACAGATGCACTTTTATGATGGATGGATGCACTTTTATGATGGACAGATGCACTTTTATGATGGATGGATGCACTTTTATGATGGATGGATGCACTTTTATGATGATAGATGCACTTTTATGATGGACAGATGCACTTTATGATGGACAGATGCACTTTTATGATGGATGGATGCACTTTTATGACGGATAGATGCACTTTATGAAGGACAGATGCAGTTTTATGATGGATAGATGCACTTTTATGATGATAGATGCACTTTTATGATGGACAGATGCACTTTATGATGGATAGATGCACTTTTATGATGGATAGATGCACTTTTATGATGATAGATGCACTTTATGATGGACAGATGCAGTTTTATGATGGATAGATGCAGTTTTATGATGGATGGATGCACTTTTATGACGGATAGATGCACTTTTATGATGGATAGATGCACTTTTATGATGGACAGATGCACTTTTATGATGGATAAATGCACTTTTATGATGGATAGATGCACTTTTATGATGGATAGATGCACTTTTATGATGGATAGATGCACTTTTATGATGGATAGATGCACTTTTATGATGGACAGATGCACTTTATGATGGATAGATGCACTTTTATGATGGATAGATGCACTTTTATGATGGACAAATGCACTTTTATGATGGACAGATGCACTTTTATGATGGATAGATGCACTTTTATGATGGATAGATGCACTTTTATGATGGACAAATGCACTTTTATGATGGATAGATGCACTTTTATGATGGATAGATGCACTTTTATGATGGATGGATGCACTTTTATGATGGATAAATGCACTTTTATGATGGATAGATGCACTTTTATGATGGACAAATGCACTTTTATGATGGATAGATGCACTTTTATGATGGATAGATGCACTTTTATGATGGATAGATGCACTTTTATGATGAATGGATGCACTTTTATGATGGATAGATGCACTTTTATGATGGATGGATGCACTTTTATGATGGATGGATGCACTTTTATGATGGATAAATGCACTTTTATGATGGATAGATGCACTTTTATAATGGACAAATGCACTTTTATGATGGATAGATGCACTTTTATGATGGATAGATGCACTTTTATGATGGACAGATGCACTTTTATGATGAATGGATGCACTTTTATGATGGATAAATGCACTTTTATGATGGATAGATGCACTTTTATGATGGATAAATGCACTTTTATGATGGATAAATGCACTTTATGATGGATAGATGCACTTTTATGATGGATAAATGCACTTTATGATGGATAGATGCACTTTTATGATGATAGATGCACTTTTATGATGGACAAATGCACTTTTATGATGGATAGATGCACTTTTATGATGGACAAATGCACTTTTATGATGGATAGATGCACTTTTATGATGGATAGATGCACTTTTATGATGGATAGATTCACTTTTATGATGGATAGATGCACTTTTATGATGATAGATGCACTTTTATGATGGATAGATGCACTTTTATGATGGATAGATGCACTTTTATGAGCGCATGGCCATTTTAAACTTGAAATAGTGTCGGCTTTAGATGTGCAGAAACTGAGTTCAACACCAGAATATTGAAACAAATGATGTTAAATATTTTAAGAGTCTTACCTATGGTTATGTTTAGGGTTAGGAGAATATATTGATTACATTTAAATAATACCTGAAAAATATTAATACAAATACTATTTCTGCTCTTCTCTATGAAAACTGCTTGTATTTAAACTTTTTATGAACAGGCTAACTGTGACTCCAGAAGGAGTATTCTGTGTGTTCTTCAATAAAAGAAGAGGATGGCCTGAGGATGTATGTTGATGTGTTGCGTTCGCTGAGAGTGCTGTGTGTGTGTGTGCGTGTGTGTGTGTGTGAGAGAGTGAACTGTAATAACGGCTCAGGAAACTTTGCTTGTGTGAGTCAGTGGAGTGTCTGTGTGTGTGTGTGTGTGTGTGTGTGTGTGTGTGTGTGTGTGTGTGTGTGTGTGTGTGTGTGTGAGTCAGTGGAGTGGGCGGAGCCTCAGATGACGATTATCCTCTTACCCCCTGCGCGCGCGCTCTGTTGCTAGGCGACCGCTAATAAGAGCGGGCCGAGCTTCACAAAGGATTGTGGGACTGTGGGGGTGTGAGTGTGAGAGGGGGAATATAGCAGTTCATTAAAAACCACAGTCAACAAGACCAGCGTCTATAGCGCGACACACACACACTCTCCACTGACTCACACAGGCAAAGTTTCCTGAGCCGTTATTACAGTTCTCTTACACACACACCCTCACTAACACACTCACACTCACTCAAACACACTCCTCTGCTCTCTCTCTGTCCATGTTTGTCTGTGTCTTTCTCTCTCTATCTCTAGATCATGGTCCTTTAAGGCCTATTGGCTCGGGATAAGTGTGACCTGGTGACCTCTAGTCATGTGTAATAATAGCGGAGGTCGTCTGTGATTTGTAAAGTAAAAATTCCCCCGCGAATGACCGCCCATATTTCGCCGAACAGCGAGGACCCGTGATGACATTAGTCCCGTGCGAGTCGGCATCTCTCTGTGATTTGGCGGGTCGTTTATCATTTTTTCAAGGTTTTTGTTTCCTGTGCGCTTCTTTATCCATCTTTCGCGAAGAATAAAGGCTCGTTGGAGTGTTTTTATAGTGTTTTGGGTGCTGGGTCATATCGCTACACACCATGATACGATACAACTATACAACCTGCAGAAAGAGAAAGCTGAAAACCATCAGAAGAGCAAAAACACAAAGAATGATTAGATGGAGATGATGGCATGTATATCAGCATGCGGTGAGGAGCATTCTTCTGTTTATGATATATCATAACCCTAACCTATAATAACGACAAGACATTTCCAAGCAATAGCCTATTGACATCATATCCGGGAGATACGTCAGTAAATGCGAGTAAATCACAGGCTTCGCTTATCCCGTGCGTAATTTCTAAATCACTCGAGGTCCCCAGATAATACTAATCCAGTGCGAACAGGGCTTTAATCTGTATTTGGAGAGGATTTGTCTTTCTTTAAATTGTTTAATTAATAGTCAATTGGCCAGTTTAGTGGTTCTATTGAGGGTCGAGTAACATTGGAGTTTATTCTGGATGTCAATATCGGCTTTATATCGGACTGACTCCGGGTCGAGGGCTTTATATCGGACTGACTCCGGATCGAGGGCTTTATATCGGACTGACTCCGGATCGAGGGCTTTATATCGGACTGACTCCGGATCGAGGGCTTTATATCGGACTGACTCCGGATCGAGGGCTTTATATAGGACTGACTCCGGATCGAGGGCTTTATATTGGACTGACTCCGGATCGAGGGCTTTATATTGGACTGACTCCGGATCGAGGGCTTTATATCGGACTGACTCCGGGTCGAGGGCTTTATATCGGACTGACTCCGGGTCGAGGGCTTTATATCGGACTGACTCCGGGTCGAGGGCTTTATATAGGACTGACTCCGGATCGAGGGCTTTATATCGGACTGACTCCGGATCGAGGGCTTTATATCGGACTGACTCCGGATCGAGGGCTTTATATCGGACTGACTCCGGGTCGAGGGCTTTATATCGGACTGACTCCGGGTCGAGGGCTTTATATCGGACTGACTCCGGGTCGAGGGCTTTATATCGGACTGACTCCGGGTCGAGGGCTTTATATCGGACTGACTCCGGATCGAGGGCTTTATATAGGACTGACTCCGGATCGAGGGCTTTATATCGGACTGACTCCGGATCGAGGGCTTTATATCGGACTGACTCCGGATCGAGGGCTTTATATCGGACTGACTCCGGGTCGAGGGCTTTATATCGGACTGACTCCGGATCGAGGGCTTTATATAGGACTGACTCCGGATCGAGGGCTTTATATCGGACTGACTCCGGATAGTGGGCTTTATATCGGACTGACTCCGGATCGAGGGCTTTATATCGGACTGACTCCGGGTCGAGGGCTTTATATCGGACTGACTCCGGATCGAGGGCTTTATATCGGACTGACTCCGGATAGTGGGCTTTATATCGGACTGACTCCGGGTCGAGGGCTTTATATCGGACTGACTCCGGATCGAGGGCTTTATATTGGACTGACTCCGGATCGAGGGCTTTATATTGGACTGAACCTGAGCTATTTAATTCTTGGAAATGATTTTTCCACTCCTCCCCATCTTGGATTGCCAGAGCTAGTTCTCCTGTCTATTGTCTGGAAGATTGTCTCGTCCTCCCTCCTCTCTCTCACTCTCTCTCTGTCCATCAATATTTCATATGCCTCTTTTTCCTACGTGAGGGAGAAATTAATAAGACGAAAGGATGGATGATATGACGAGCTGAGCGGGTCTGTGTGTCCTAAAACACGAACAAGAGCGCTGTTTACTGCACACTCGACAGAAACCGCCGCATGCTACCTTAAAAAGTCCCCATTCATCACCGTCATTCTTTTTTATGGAATATTGCGTTATTATAAATGACTTGTCTGTGCACATCATTGTTTTTCCCCTTAATCGTTAGTCAGTTTACAGAGAGAAGATGCATGTGTTTTTTAATTCGCTTTATTCAGCATGTGAAAGAATTCTGATCTGTCATAATCATCATCATCATCATCATCAAAACACTCTCTCACTATTAAAGTCTCATAGAGGTTTGTGTTCATATTGTCATACAAAAGGAGGAAATCTCACATTATTATATACACAATCTGTACATGTATTCACTTGAGAATCGTTTCAGAGATGTAAATGACGTAAAAATTTTGGTAACATATCAAAGTGGATGTAGCTCTTATTCCATAGTGAAACAATTCACTCATTCAGCCCGCATCCTCTTGCACTGCAGTTACCATGGGAACAGCATTGTAACACCATGGCAGCGCCATAGCAACAAGAGTATTTAACATAGAAGTCGCACGCACACGCGTGTCTTTATCAACACGTTCACTGAAAGTAACAGATGGAGTGAATAAACGACAGGGCGTTTCTTATCTGTAGATTAATACTTCAGACCAGCTATACTTACTTTAGAATAATGAGAATATAGTAGTCAACAGAACGTTAGAAGTTGCTTATATATTGCGAATACACTAGAAAAATTATAACTACAGCTATGCATAATAGGCGTATTTCTCTATGAACACAGGAAAATGTGATTTTTTAAGCATATAGAGCTCAAGCTATAAGCATGTAGGGAAGCGAGTGTGTGTGTGTGTGTGAGTGTGTGTGTGTGTGAGAGAGAGAGAGAGAGAGAGAGAGAGAGAGAGAGAGAGAGAGAGAGAGAGAGAGAGTGTGAGTGTGTGAATGTGTGTGTGTGAGAGAGAGAGAGAGAGTGTGTGTGTGTGTGTGAGAGAGAGAGAGAGAGTGTGTGTGTGTGTGTGTGTGTGAGAGAGAGAGAGAGAGAGAGAGAGAGAGTGTGTGTGTGTGTGTACATGTGTGTGTGTTTGTTTGAATCTAAACTATGTTTTTAGGAAAACTCGAACATAGATTAGTAGGGAACATTTACACCGCCGGCTTCAACGTACCAGAAGAAAACACCCTAAAACGCTTCATTATAATAATAATAATAATAATAGTGATGATAATAATATTAATGCTCTAAAAAGAAAGGTTAAAGACATGGTTAGAGTTCCTCTAACTGGAGATGAGATGTTATTCTGCGCTATAGACCTAAAGCGAGGACAGGACCTCAGCATCGCATTACAATTAAAAAACATGACACACTCTATCAACATACCAGTTAGCTTTACAAAGTCAGTCAGTCGTTAGAAAGGGTTAAGTTAGCCCTTCTTTGACGGATGCTGGAGATCTGTGTGTGTGTGTGTGTGTGTGTGCGTTTACTTCGCTACACTTTGAAGACGATTGTTAGCTATATCAGACGAAAACAATTTTCAATGTTTATAATTAGCTTTATATGTAAACAATTGAAGTCTCTGATACTTGGAAGCTTGTGTACGCCACAGAATAAAATAAATAAATAAGGTAACTGCGACTTTTTATCTCATAATTTGTTATACAGTCAAAATGAAACTTGCAATTGTGTGAGAAAAAAATCAGAATTGTGAGATAAATTTGTAATTGCGAGTTATAAAGTGAGAATTACGAGATAAAAACCTGCATTTTATGATTAAAAAGTCCAGATTGCAAGTTTATATGATATAATATTTCTCAGAATTGACTTTGTCTTACAATAATGACTTCTTTTCTTACAATTGTGAAATTTAAATTACCCATAGGAAGTTATAAAGTGAGAATTATGATATAAATTTGCGTCTGTGAGAAATAAAGTCAGAATCACGAGTTTATATTATATATCATTTCTCAGAATTGCGAAATATTATTATATTTATTTCTCAAAACTGACTTTATATCTCACATTTCTGACTTTTTCCTCACAATTGAGATATAAATTCGTAATTGTGAGTTATTAAGTGAGAATTACGAGATATAAGGGTTTGTATTAAATATTTCTCAGAATTGCAATTTAAATTGCCAATTTCGAGTTATAATATGAGAATTGCAAGATGCAAATTTGCATTTGCAAGAAATTATATTTATTATATATATATATAGCTTATATTATATATTGTTTCTCAAAAGTGTGAATTTATAGTTTGCAGTTGCAGTTGCGAGGTATAAAAATGTTGCAATTACCTTTTTTATTTTTTATTCTGTGGCGAAAACAAGCTTCCCTAGAAAAGTCCTCATGCACACAGCGAAGTAAAGGTGTGTATTTGTTAGAGATAGTCTGGAAACCTTCTCCGAGAGGTGACCAGACGCTTCAACACAGTTTAAGAGAAACTTAGCGAGGAGTATTCGGTAAACTAATGGAGTAAATGAACCATGTCCACGACAGCACGTCTCAGCTCTGTTACACTGCGCTTAAACGATTAAAGGTACATCCTTAAAATGAAGCTGTTAGGAGGCAGTAAACTATCAGAGTTAAGTAATAAACATGAATTTAAAAAGCAGACTATCGCTTAAAATATCGCTTATCATGAATTATAATGCTTTTGCTAAATTTTGCATATTTTATGTTTTTGTGTATTTTGTTCTGTTTTTGTCTTTATTTTGGTTATTTGTTATACTTGAAAAAGCTATATTAAAGGTCGACCTTGTAGGCTTATATATAAAGAGAAATGTATTTACAACCAAAACAAAGAGAGGCGTTAATACTGTAGTTTCACCCTTCGAAGAGTCAGGAGACACGAGCGTGTGAAGGAAACTGAAGGCTTCTCGCTGGATATATGAAACGTCACGGCAGTAGAGACTCGAGTATAAAGGATGGCAGAGGCGAGTGCACTTTCACCGATGCACACGTGTGTGTGTTTCAGGGCAGTAAACAGCATGGGAGAGGCTGTTGCCATGGATACATTAGCGTGATGTGGAGACACATTCAGATATCCCTAACACTCACCAAAGGCCTCTAGAGCAGACCCCATTTCATCAACAGATCAGCAGTCAGCAGCGTCTCTGAGGTGCAGTTATTACCCTGTTTCAGAAAAATCAATCATGCTTTTACGATCGCATCTTCACAAAAGACGAGAGTACAGGACTGGGCTGTTAGGTGTGAGGATGGAGCGAGGCCATCTGACTGATCTCACACACTCGACAGATGGACGAGCTCTTGTTCTCACCACTCTTGGTGTAGACGTGAACTTCACAGGACATTAATGTTCAAATCTCTCGAGTTCTGCGTGTCCTGTTAAATCTGCCCGCTTCACACATCGGACTCTATGCTGGAGAGCTTCTCGTACACGTGTCCGTTGCTGCCGTTGAAGGGCCGAGGCGGGCCGAGGCTGAGCTTGCTGGTGTAGTGGTTCCCCATGCACATCTCCACCGGGAAGCGAGGAGCCAGGTTAGACATGACTCCCGACGCCGGCAGGAACGAGGTCGAGCCCACGTTGCCGTACACGTCGCCGCCCTGCTGGTGCTGCGTGGTGGCGTAGCAGGACTTGGCACCGTGCAGAAGACACTGGTCGTCTCCAAACGTGGGGATGAAGGGGTTGTGGTCGGTGCGGTCGGGGTAGAGGGATTTGGATAAGGAGTGAGCTGGGCCTTCCATGAGTCCTCTGTTTCTCAGATCCCGCTCACCAACCGAGCGCCGGTGCGGGAACAGTCCGAACGGGCTCTTCCCGGCGGCGCCGTAGAACAGCGGGTCTTGCTCGGGTTCCGGCTGTAACACGTGTGCGAAGGGCCCGTCCATGCAGCGCTCCCGCTCCTTGAGGCTGACGCTGCGCGGTGGCAGCGGGATCACGCCGGCTACGCCACACCCCGGCGCCGGCACACCGGACTCCTCCCTCTGCAGGTCCACGAAGGCGTCGTAGGAGTGCTGTCGGCGGAGCGGTTTCCCACTGAACGCCCTGCGGCGCTGCGCCGGCGTCAGCTGGTCCAACAGGTGGTTACTGTCCTCGCTGATGTCGTACAGGTTCCCGGACTTCTTGCAGGCTTCGCACCGCATGCAAGTGGCAGAACTGGGTCGACTCCCGACTCCTCCCGACGCCACACAGTAACCCGTCCCGCCCGCGTGCCCCGTCTGCTTGCTCCCCGCACTGCTAGCTCGACAGCTACGACACTCCCACTCGCTCTGGCCCTCCGGCTTCTTAGGCTTGCTCTTCAAGAAGTCGTCCACCAACACCAGGCTGGTGCAGTTCCCTCCCCCGGGCCCGTCCGTGAGGTCCACGTGCTCCCACTGCGGGACGCCTTCTTTGGGCCGGAACTGGTCCAGGTAGAAATCCCTCAGGCTCTCCTTGTCCTGTAACAGGTACGAGGAGGAGTTTACGCGGCCGCCTCGCTTGCGCTCAGACGGCGGAGAGCTGGAGCGTTGCCCGTGATGCTGATAATGGTGGTGCTGGCGGCGCCGGTGACCCATCTCGAGCTCGTCGAGTTCGCGCCGGGACTTCGCCGACGCGGGCCGCTTCTTCAGGCTGTCTCTGTACTGCTTGCGCTTCTTAGCATTGCCCTCCAGGTTTCCGTAGGTCACGGTGTGAGTTGAAATGTCGGACACGTCAGAGCGGATGTTTCCGTCGTCGGCTCCGTGGTGGTGCCCCGCGATGTACCCCGAACTGGACGCTCCGCCTTTAAAGGAGAACTTTCCGTAGAGCTCGGCGAGCCCTTGCTTCAAGCCTGGGCCGGTCGGAGGAGTCTGGCTGTGGAGCAGGTCGAACTTGCTCATGTTCCTGTGTGTGAGGGCAGATCTGGGCTGGGTGCTGAAGATGGGGCCTCCACCGGGGCCGTCGCAGTCGAACAGTCCCTCCTCCAGAGAGCTGCTGGAGCCCAGGCTCCGGGGCCCGGGGCCCTCCGTCAGCCCCAGCGCAGAGCCCCCGTGGTGGAGCCGGTAGTGCTCCTGGTACAGGTTGCTGTCCTTCAGGTGCAGGTTCCCGAAGGTGCGCTCCACCTCGCTGATGTAGTCGCTGAACATGTTGTCCTCGGGCAGGTATGGGCTCTTGCAGTCCGAGGGCCCGGCCAGGCTCCGGCGCTGCTCGCTGATGTCGTACACGGAGGACTCGCGGCGGATGAAGTCCAGCGCGCTGTGCGGAGAGCCGTTGACCCCGGACAGAGACGCCATGTTCTTGGCCGTGCGCAGCAGACGTAGGATGTTGGAGTGGGTGTTGTTCATCGTAGCGGACGGGGAGTTCAGATCCGAACTCTTCTCTTCGATTTCCACTCCGTGAATGCAGCTGTAAATCTCCTGAGAGAAGAAGAGAGAGAAGTTTCAGTGTTCAGAGTTGCCGTTAAAGGGATAGTTCACCCAAAAATGATTTACTCACGCTGAAGTCATCCTAGGTGTATATAACATTCTTCTTTCAGACGAATACAATCGGAGTTATGTTAAAAAATGGCCTGGCTCTGCCAAGCTTTATAATGCCAGTGAATGGCTGGAGAAAATTTGAAGCCCATAAAAGTGCATCTATCCATGATAAAACTGATCAATACGGCTCCAGAGGGTTAATAAAGGCCTTCAGAAGTGAAGCGATGCGCTTGTGTAAGAAAAATGCCCATATTTATAACTTTATAAACTAAAATCACTCACGACAGACGGCCGTACGCATGGATTTACGGTGGAAGAGTAATCCGTGACCCGACCGCAACATAATGACGAACGCGGAAGCTCAGGGGAAAGAGCAAAACAAAACATCAGTCGAGAATTAGCCATTTTGAAGAGAAATGTCAGAGGATTTCTATATAATAGAAGAGGAGCTTCAGTTTGTTGCACAGCCCTATTAGTTTAAACCGCGAGAGGTGTCTAAGCGTACGATACTCCTACGTCTACGTCATACATGTGTCACGGGTTACTCTTGTGGCGTCGACCTGGATGCATACGGTCGTCTGGCGGAAGCTAGTTATTTTAGATTATAAAGTTATAAATATGGATATTTTTCTTACAAAAACACATGGCTTCACTTCAGAAGGCATTTATTAACCCCCCGACGCCTGTGGAGCACTTTAATCATGGATGGATGCACTTTAATCATGGATGGATGCACTTTAATCATGGATGGATGCACTTTAATCATGGATGGATGCACTTTTATGATGGACAGATGTACTTTAATCATGGATGGATGCACTTTTATGATGGAGAGATGCACTTTAATCATGGATGGATGCACTTTTATGATGGACAGATGTACTTTAATCATGGATGGATGCACTTTTATGATGGAGAGATGCACTTTAATCATGGATAGATGCACTTTTATGATGGACAGATGCACTTTAATCATGGATGGATGCACTTTTATGATGGAGAGATGTACTTTAATCATGGATGGATGCACTTTTATGATGGAGAGATGCACTTTAATCATGGATAGATGCACTTTTATGATGACAGATGCACTTTAATCATGGATGGATGCACTTTTATGATGGAGAGATGTACTTTAATCATGGATGGATGCACTTTTATGATGGACAGATGCACTTTAATCATGGATGGATGCACTTTTATGATGGATAGATGCACTTTAATTATGGATGGATGCACTTTTATGATGGACAGATGCACTTTAATCATGGATAGATGCACTTTTATGATGGATAGATGCACTTTAATCATGGATGTATGCACTTTTATGATGGACAGATGCACTTTTATGATGGACAGATGCACTTTTATGATGGACAGATTCTCTTTTATGATGATAGATGCACTTTTATGATGGATAGATGCACTTTTATGATGGATAGATTCTCTTTTATGATGGATAGATGCACTTTTATGATGGACAGATGCACTTTTATCATGGACAGATGCAGTTTTTGGGGCTTTTTCAAATTGTATTCGTCTGAAACAAGAATGCCAATATACACCTAGGATGGCTTGAGGGTGAGTAAATCATGGGCTAATTTTTATTTTTGGGTGAACTAACTCTTTAACACAACATTATTTGTAGCATAATCGTGTCTTGAAGCAGTTGTGCAGTGTCTTGAAATGTTCAGCGTGTGTTTTCTGTCTGTGTGTACTCACCCTGCTGATAGTGTAGGTGAGCCCAGGTTTGCCGGAGCACACGCCCATGAAGCAGAAGCGCAGGTGCCAGTAGAAGACGTGTTCAGCGATGAAGGTGATGAGCGAGAGGGCCATGGCGGCTCCCAGCATGTAGAACACGCCAGCCATGTTATCCACGTCCAGCTGACTGCTCATCACTTCATTCTTCTCGTGATGGCAGATCCCCGTCAGCCAGAGAGCCTCAAACTCCTCCATGTCACCTGAGACACACACACACACAGAATATCAAGGGTGAGGGGTTTGTGTTTGTGACAAAGGCTCAGGACGGTCACAGGTGCTGGCAGACAAATGCAGGATTCAAAGCTGAGAATGAGGACTGACACAAACATAAACTCACCACAGCTGAAAACATGAGGACTATCAATACACAAGATATCAATTCAACTGAACACAACTGGAAACACTTGATCAGAGCATATCCAGGGGTGACCTTATGCTGCTATGTCATACAAATCTGTTAAAAACAGAACCCAGAGACATAGAAATGACTCCCAGGGACCCCATGGAAACAAAGTCCTAAACTTAAAAAAACAAGACCAAGGAGCAAAAGCACATGAAAATCTAAACAAAATGTCAATTTTACAGCAGACGTCAGCCAATCATGACCGTAGAGCAGCTTCAGAAGAGTGACTTTGTGATGAGCGCCTTCACAAAATAATATTTCACAATGTTTGCAGAGTGTTCTCAGGTACGACTACTGTCAATATAACAATGAGACAAAATGCAAACATCATTTCTGATACTACATAGACTACACATTTAAATGCCATCCAGTAATAACAAGAGCTGAGCATCTTTTTACTAGAGCAATAAAGATTCCAACACGTTAACATATAATCACTGATCAGTGAACGTACATATATAACTCAAATATAGTAAACGGAAGCTCAAGAACCAGTGAGGTGAACTAGAGGTGAACTAACACTTGCAAAAGTGGCTTTTGTGTCTATAACACATTTTTCGCAATAAGCTGGTGTGCATTAACACATAGTGACTGAGCGTTGCCTGATTATTGTTGTACTACTAAACTAGTTGGCACATCATTATTTATCTGATGACTCAACATGAGCTTTTGTACCGTCTCCGAAGAGCTGCAGGATGGCGAGGTCCACTTGTCTCTTCCACACCGAGTCCTTCTGGATGGCGATGCCGTAGCCGGTGGAAGCGAAGACTTTCCCGGAGCCGATGGTGACCAGTTTACAGCCCTCGTCTCGGCCCGCCATGTAGTTCAGCACCGCAGCGTCGTAGATGAAGGCATCCAGCTTACTGTGAGCGAAACACCAGGCGTCAGAGCGCTCGGAACCACAGTGGCATTTATACATCCATTACATTTCTCTTCAGAGGGATAGTCCACCCAAAAATGAAAATTAGCCCATGATTTACTCTCCCTCAAGCCATCCTAGGTGTATATGACATTCTTCTATTCCAAGCTTTATAATGGGAGTATGTTTTTGGAAGTCCATCAAAGTGCATCTGTCCATCATAAAAGTGTATTTGTCTGAAAGAAGTATGTCATATACACCTAGGATGGCTTGTGGGAGAGTAAATCATGGGCTAATTTTCATTTTTGGGTGGACTATCCCTTTAACAAGTAACAGGAGCTTATCGGCTGGTTTTCTCACCCTGTCTTCAGACTGTACAGAGCTTCGTTCACATTGCGCTGGTGGAATTTGATCATGTAGGAGTGCATCTCTTTGTAGTTATTGCGTATGTTTCTCTCTGTGCTGCCGTTCGGGACCGTCCCGAAGCGAAACGGCGGGGAGAAGTCGTTGGGTCTCTGAAACTGAAGACGATACCAACAGTGTGAGAGTGAGCAAACAGACAGACCGAGCGTTAAGCTTTGCGAGACTAAACATTTGCTGAAAATCATTTACCTTATTTGGAGTTCCGGGTCAAAAATGGCCCGCCTTATAAGCCTTTTGCTTATTAAGTTCTCGTTATGCTATATTATCACCAAATATTGGATTTGATCTTTTTCTCAACTTGTTTGCTTTCAATTAGCACAGGTTTTGTGTTTCTTTTTTGAACTGATTAATCGTAGGCCTCATTGATCTGAGTTTATGCTCCTCCTTTTTAAATAAAAAAGTTCACTCAAGCTTATACACCTCAAAATAATGGGAGGAGCATCAGCTCACATCAATGAGGCCTACGATTAATCAGTTCAAAAAAGAAACACAAAACCTGTGATAAATAAAAAAGAAAACAAGTTGACAAAAAGATTGAATCCAATATTTAATGATAACATATCAAAAAGAGAGATTTACAGGCAGTTTTTTGTAGGCGATCATTTTTGACCCAGAACCCCTGTTAACTAGCATCTTCAGGAGAAAGAGCACAGCATGAGTGCTAGCGCTAGCGCACCTTCTTGTCACTGAGGCCCGACACCTGGTCCACGTACTCCTCCTGGATCATGAACGCGGCGAGGTTAGCAGTGTAGCTGGCCAGAAAGATCACAGCGAAGAAGGCCCACACCGACACCATGATCTTACTGGTGGTTCCCTTCGGGTTCTGCACGGGGACCGAGTTATTGAAGACCAGACCCCACAGCAGCCAGATAGCCTTGCCCACGGTGAACGAGGGCCCACCGGCCTCTGAAACACACACACACACACACACATAAACACACACTCCATTACCCAAGGTGAACAAGGGCCCACTGGCCTCTTAAACACACACACATAAACACACACTCCATCACTGACGAGGAGGAGGAACAACACACACACTCCATCACTGACGAGCAAAACAAATATAACACGCTTCAACAGGAGGGAGAAAACACTGTCCAATGTTTGTCCAATCAAACTCTAGGGTATTTTGTGTCCAATCAAACTCTAGGGTATTTTGTGTCCAATCAAACTCTAGGGTATTTTGTGTCCAATCAAACTCTAGGGTATTTTGGCTCAGTTTTGTCTGTCATTTGGTAGAATTGATTAAAATTAGAGCGGTATCAACATGCCAACAGTGTTTCCAGAGTGGCTCGGTTCACATGAACTGCATGGGTTTGGGTCTCTGATCAAGTGAAGTTGGGAAGGCAACATACGGCAGATATTTCAACAGATTTGTAATTAGAATCGCTTATAAACCCTTCTGCCAACAGAGAAGCTTTAAGGCTCCCTACAGTTTAAATAGCAGCAAAATACACTTTTCCTCAAATGGTTCAGCCGTAATGGACAGGCTGTGTGACATGAACTCAAGAACCATTTGTGTTACAACTTGTGTGTTACTCGCTTGCCAGCCTCTTGCTTACAGCTCACTGCCGCTGGCTAGCCCTTGGTGGTGAACAGGGAAGCAACTTTTGTGCAAGTCTCCCCATGCCAGTACAAAGCCTCTCCTTCACCAAGCCTCCATGTGACTACACACGGTAACTGGGTGCCTTGCGGTCTCAGGCTAACTAGACAGGGGATCTCGGAGCTGCGGTGGTCCCCAGAGGTCATTTTATGATCAACCACCATCCCGCTGCCTTTCAGGTAAGTCTGGTCAGACTAAGGCTAGGGAAGCACACCCTGAAAACAAAGCATGTGCTGGTAGGCGTACATTAAGGCAGTCCTCCAACAGACTGGAGTTCTGGCAGCCTCCTGATGCCTCCTGAGGCCAGGGGGGATTCTGTCCTTGCCATCGGATTACATCCTCCTACAGAAAAGTAGTGGTGTTGGAGCAGGCGCATCTTTCTCATCGCTTAAATCACTTCTGTGCGCAGGTATCATCTATTATCTTGTGGTGTGTCTTCAAGATCCTCTGTAATCAAGTCCCCTGGCGATGGAGTGCTTGGCAACGGGGGCAGGACTGAATGATCTGGGGGCCTCTAGCTCAGACTCTGCACAGTGGCGGCACAGGGTATATGGTCGTCAGCAGCTGGAATGAGTGGCGGCTGCTCCCGGCAGACCCCTGTGCGTCTGAGCAGTCCTATTAAGGAATCGCACTGCTCACCCCAATTGGGGAAGGATCTAGAAAAGGTGATCTAAACATTGCCCACTCAGACCTGGCCTGGATAGGATGCCGCACCTGTCGGACCATTCTGTTTCAGCGGCCGCAAAATGCAAAAGAAATATATTCCGTTACGTACAGCAACATGGAACATTAGAACTCTCCTGGATTCAAACTATAGCACTAATCGGCCTAGTCGAAGGACAGCATTGGTCGCTGCTGAGCTTAAGCGTTATAACATCGATATAGCTAAACTAAGTGAGACCAGATTTCTGGATGAAGGATCATTGAAGGAGGAAGGTGAGGGTTAAACATTTTTCTGGAGAGGGTACCCTACAGGAGGACAACATGGTGTCGCTTTGGCGATTAAAAATAGCATTCTCCCAAACCTCACTGAGGCTCCAACTGGCATCAGTGAGAGGTTAATGTCACTCCGCTTTCCCCTTGCTGGAAAACAACATGCTACTATTTTCAGTGCTTATGCACCTACTCTTCCATCAGCAAAAGAGGTGAAGGACAGTTTCTATGAGGCACTGGATGAGGCCCTTAGGAAAGTTCCACGACATGATAAAATCTTACTGATGGGTGATTTCAATGCAAGAGTGGGGTGAAATAGTGATATCTGGAATGTAATAATTGGACGACATGGCATTGGGAATGTAAACACCAATGGATTAAGACTCTTGAGTCTTTGTGTTGAACACAGTCTAACCATCACTAATACCATGTTTCAATTAAAAAACAAATATAAATCCTCTTGGTTACACCCACGATCCAAGCACTGGCATCTTCTGGATTATGTTATTGTCAGGCAAAATGATATGAGGGATGTCCTCGTAACTCGAGCTATGAGAGGAGCTGAGTGCTGGACTGATCATCGGATGATTGTTGCCAAGCTTAACCTGAGGATTCGGCGGGCAGTACATCTTAGAGAGGCAGCGACGGGGAAACTGAACTGTGTAAGGCTCCAAGACACTGAAGCGCGGAACAACTATCGATGCTCTGTTGCTAGGAAGCTCCAGGACGTTGAGCTTCTTCTAAGGAATGAAGTGCCGATTGAAAGTAAGTGGAGCCTTATAAGTACATCACTTTACGACGCAGCAGTTGAATCGATTGGTAAACTTAAGAAAAAAAATCAGGATTGGTTTGAGGAAAATTCCCTACATATTTCCACCCTCCTTGAAGAAATGCACAATGCCCATAAAGCCTACCTTAATAATCCATCTTCTGAATCTCTTAAGAAGGTCTGGCACGAACAGAGAAAAGCAACTCAGTGGACTCTACGGCAACTATGATCTGGCAAGCATGATATGCATAATTTTTATAATGCATTGAAGACCATTTATGGCCCCATATCTTACTCTGTCTGCCCCTTGAGATCAGTTGATGAACTGACTCTCATTAAGGTCCGAACAGGCATTGTTCAAAGATGGGGGGAACATTTTCAAGCCTTATTAAACCAAAAGGCATCAGTTGATCTTACAGTGTTACAGGAACTACCAACTTTACCAAGAATACAGAGTCTTGATGTTCCACTGTCTTTTTCTGAAGTGTATGCTGCAATCAAGGCATTGAAAAACAACAAGTCCCCTGGACCTGACTGTATTCCTGCTGAGCTCCTGAAGGAAGGAGGGTACCTCTGCACAAGGGCAGTCCATCAGTTCATCATCCTAGTGTGGCAGCAAGAAAATATTCCCCAACAATGGAAGGATGCAAATTTTGTCACAATATATAAAAACAAGGGTGATAGGTCTATCTGTGAAAATAGTAGGGGGATCTCACTTCTTTCAGCTGCAGGCAAAGTTCTGGCAAAGGTCATGCTCCATCGACTTGTCAATGCCATTTCTGAAAATCTACTGCCAGAATCCCAAAGTGGATTCAGAAGAGGTCAGTGGACATGATATTTACCTCACGCCAGTTGCAGGAGAAATGTCGCGAGCAACATAAGAATTTGTTTACTTCTTTTGTGGATCTTTCCAAGGCTTTTGATACTGAAAATCGTGACCTCTTATGGAAAGTGCCTTTGCATTTTGGATGCTCTGTAAAGTTTATCACAATCTTGCGACAGTTTCATGATGGGATGACCGCCAAAGTAACATTGGGCGGGCTAGATTCGGCACACTTTGCAGTAGGTACTGGAGTAAGGTTGTGTTCTTGCACCTGTCTTGTTTAACATCTTCTTACTGTGTGTTACAAAGCTGCTGTATAAAGAGATGGAAGAAGAAAGTGGGGTTGCAGTGGCTTATAGATTGTCACTAAGCTTCAGTTGGTTCACGTGCTGGAATTGCAGTATGCGGATGATTGTGCCCTAGGGCTCTATCTTACACCCGGCGCAAGTTTCAGCCCGACGCAGTTATCATTTTCACATCCTGCGCCACGTTGTTTAAATAGCAAATGTATTTGTGCCCATTTGTGCGCCCATGGGCTGCTGGTCTGAGAATGTGGCGTGTTCTGGCGCATTGTTGGAGCGTTGCTATTTTGAGGCAACAGAAATAAACAATATTTTTTTGTTGTTATTTAAAGAGCGCGTTAGTAATGTGCGCCTATAGGCGGGTCCACAACACGCATACATTCTGCTTATTAAACACACAGGGACGCACAGCAGCACACAAACATGCCAAATATTAAAAATAAAAGTCTTTCCACATTAGATTCCTGCAGCGCATCCTCAAAGTGACATGGCAAGATTGAGCGCCACATATTGAGATCCTGAAAAAAAAGTATAGAAGCAACCCTAATGCTCTACCAACTCAGATGGCTTGGTCATGTTGTGAGAATTCCACCAAGTCGCTTCCACGTAAGATAATGTACGGTCAATTACATCTTGGCTCCCAAATTGCAAGAGGCCAAAAAAAGAGGCTGAAAGACCGACTAAAAGGCTTTCTTAAGAAGTGTGTGATAAAGCCCACATCCCTGGAAACTAGTGCAGCGAATCACACGCTCTGGCAGCAGCTTTGTCAGAATGGAGTACAAACTTGCGAAGACAGGAGAACTGAACATCGCCTGACTAAAAGACATCAGAGAAAGCAGGCCATGATTGTTCCTTCCCCCTCAAGGCCATCAGGAGAACCTTTTACATGCCCTGTCTGTGAAAGACAGTGTGCGTCCCGCATCGGACTATACAGTCATCAAAGAACACACACATTATAGGAGAAGTCATCATCGGACGACGATTGACTACCCAGAAGAAGTCTCACCTCGGCCGTCAGCGAGACAGCGGTTGTAACCCACAGGACTGAAGTCGTGTATGTGTGTGTGTGTGTGTGTGTGTGTGTGTGTGTGTGTGTGTGTGTGTGTGTGTGTGTGTGTCTCACCTCGGCCGTCAGCGAGACAGCGGTTGTAACCCACAGGACTGAAGTACTCGAACACGAAAACAGCGATGGCCGACACCAACAGGAGCATCACGAACATCATGATCCACACGTCAGCACTGAAGGGCTCTGGGGACGAGAACACACACACACACCAGCAGAGACACACACAAGTCACACACCAGCACACACACAGACATGAGTGTGTGTGTGTGTGTTTGTGAGTTTGTGTGTGTGTGTGTGTGTGTGTGTGTGTGTCTCACCAAGGAACGCTGACGGAGACACAGTGCCGTTGCTCCTCGACACCATGACACTGATTCCTGTCTCGATGAACGGCACGGAGAAATCGATGACCTCTGACCTCTCCTCGTTGATGGTCAGCGAACCGACGGCCATGTGAGCGTTCTTCAGCACCACCTAAACACACACACACACATTACACTTCAGAAACGTGTGTCTTAACATTAGTACACTTATGTAGCTTTTTAACCATGTTTGGTGTAAAGAAGTCAATTAAATGAATTTACTGGACTGAACTCATGCAGACATTAAATAACATTAATGACCGCAGGTTTATTAAAGAGGAACTATTATACCCCTCTTTATAGATCTAATAAGTCTCAGTGTCCCCAGAATGTGTGTGTGAAGTTTCAGCTCAAAATACCCCACAGATCAGTTATTATACCATGTTGTAAATGGCCATTATTGAGAGGAAGGAAAAACGCTGTTTTCGTGCATGTATGTTTAAATGCAAATGAGCTGCTGCTCCGCCCCCATCCAGAGGAGGGCGGAGCCTGTACAGCTTGTGCTTCGCATACTCTCACGAAAACTACAACATCTGTTTGGTTTTGATTATCATCTCACTGAACGAGACATTGCAGTTCTTCATCATCATGGCAGTTTATTATCTGCATGCTTTTATAGCCATATCAGTCTAAAATTCTGATAGAAGTTTTTCTGAGCGAATCACACACACACACAGAGAGCTGGATGTCAGACGGAGCGTCCTGTGAGTATTAGACTAAGTTCTCTTTCACGTCTTATTGAGCTTAAACTGTCAAATACACTCAAGGTTATGTTGAAAACACAAAGTTCAAAGTCGGTTATGTCTGTGCAAGTAAACAGCAGGGAAAGAAATTACGTGTATATTAGATCTGCGTATTAAAGTGACAGCAATACAGAACCTACTGCTATATATGCTGGTAATATGAATCAGACAAAGAAAACCAGAAAATCACTCACTGCTCTTGACTGAATAACTTTAGTAGCTTTAATAAGAATACATTTCTTACTTGAATGCTGCAGTTAAAAGTTCTGGTGATGCAATAAACATGCAGACTGTGTGCAGCTCACTGTGGGCGGGGCTATTCTAATAGGGCGGAGTCTGTCAGAAGTCGTGGGCGGGGTCTATGCTAATAGGGCGAAGTCCATCAGAAGTCATGGGTGGAGCTAGGTTAATAGGGCGGAGTCTGTCAGCAGTTGTGGGCGGGGTCTATACTAATAGGGCGGAGTCTGTCAGCAGTCGAGGGCAGGGTCTATGCTAATATGGCGAAGTCCATCAGAAGTTGTGGGTGGAGCTATGCTAATAGTGCGGAGTCTGTTGTGGGCGGGGCCTATGCTAATAGGGCAGAGTCTGTCAGCAGTTGTGGGCGGGGTCTATGCTAATAGTGCGGAGTCTGTTGTGGGCGGGGCCTATGCTAATAGGGCAGAGTCTGTCAGCAGTTGTGGCCAGAGCTATGCTAATAGTGCGGAGTCTGTCAGCAGTTGTGGGCGGGGTCTATGCTAATAGGGCGAAGTCCATCAGAAGTTGTGGGCGGGGTCTATGCTAATAGCGCGGAGTCTGTTGTGGGCGGGGCCTATGATAATAGGGCAGAGTCTGTCAGCAGTTGTGGCCAGAGCTATGCTAATAGCGCGGAGTCTGTTGTGGCCAGAGCTATGCTAATAGTGCGGAGTCTGTCAGCAGTTGTGGGCAGAGCTAGGCTAATAGGGCGGAGTCCGTCAACAGTCGTGGGCAGAGCTATGCTAATAGGGCAGAGTCCGTCAGCAGTCATGGGCGGGGTCTATGCTAATAGGGCGGAGTCTGTCAGCAGTCGTGGGCGGGGTCTATGCTAATAGGGCGGAGTCTTTCAGCAGTCGAGGGCAGGGTCTATGCTAATAGGGCGAAGTCTGTCAGCAGTCGTGGGCAGAGCTATGCTAATAGGGCGGAGTCTGTCAGCAGTCGTGGGCAGAGCTATGCTAATAGGGCGGAGTCCGTCAGCAGTCATGGGCGGGGTCTATGCTAATAGGGCAGAGTCTGTCAGCAGTTGTGGCCAGAGCTATGCTAATAGTGCGGAGTCTGTCAGCAGTTGTGGGCGGGGTCTATGCTAATAGGGCGAAGTCCATCAGAAGTTGTGGGCGGGGTCTATGCTAATAGCGCGGAGTCTGTTGTGGGCGGGGGCTATGATAATAGGGCAGAGTCTGTCAGCAGTTGTGGCCAGAGCTATGCTAATAGGGCGAAGTCTGTCAGCAGTCGTGGGCAGAGCTAGGCTAATAGGGCGGAGTCCGTCAACAGTCGTGGGCGGGGTCTATGCTAATAGGGCGGAGTCTTTCAGCAGTCGAGGGCAGGGTCTATGCTAATAGGGCGAAGTCTGTCAGCAGTCGTGGGCAGAGCTATGCTAATAGGGCGGAGTCCGTCAGCAGTCATGGGCGAGGACTATGCTAATAGGGCTGAGTCCGTCAGCAGTCCTGGGCGGGGTCTATGCTAATAGGGCGGAGTCCGTCAGCAGTCGTGGGCAGGGTCTATGCTAATAGGGCTGAGTCCGTCAACAGTCGTGGGCGGGGTCTATGCTAATAGGGCAGAGTCTGTCAGCAGTCGTGGGCGGGGTCTATGCTAATAGGGCGGAGTCTTTCAGCAGTCGAGGGCAGGGTCTATGCTAATAGGGCGAAGTCTGTCAGCAGTCGTGGGCAGAGCTATGCTAATAGGGCGGAGTCTGTCAGCAGTCGTGGGTAAAGCTATGCTAATAGGGCGGAGTCCGTCAGCAGTCATGGGCGGGGTCTATGCTAATAGGGCAGAGTCTGTCAGCAGTTGTGGCCAGAGCTATGCTAATAGTGCGGAGTCTGTCAGCAGTTGTGGGCGGGGTCTATGCTAATAGGGTGAAGTCCATCAGAAGTTGTGGGCGGGGTCTATGCTAATAGCGCGGAGTCTGTTGTGGGCGGGGCCTATGATAATAGGGCAGAGTCTGTCAGCAGTTGTGGCCAGAGCTATGCTAATAGTGCGGAGTCTGTCAGCAGTTGTGGGCAGAGCTAGGCTAATAGGGCGGAGTCCGTCAACAGTCGTGGGCGGGGTCTATGCTAATAGGGCGGAGTCTGTCAGCAGTCGTGGGCGGGGTCTATGCTAATAGGGCGAAGTCTGTCAGCAGTCGTGGGCAGAGCTATGCTAATAGGGCGGAGTCCGTCAGCAGTCATGGGCGGGGTCTATGCTAATAGGGCTGAGTCCGTCAGCAGTCGTGGGCGGGGTCTATGCTAATAGGGCGGAGTCCGTCAGCAGTCGTGGGCAGGTTCTATGCTAATAGGGCGGAGTCCGTCAGCAGTCATGGGCGGGGTCTATGCTAATAGGGCTGAGTCCGTCAGCAGTCGTGGGCGGGGTCTATGCTAATAGGGCGGAGTCCGTCAGCAGTCGTGGGCAGGGTCTATGCTAATAGGGCTGAGTCTGTCAGCAGTTGTGGCCAGAGCTATGCTAATAGGGCGGAGTCCGTCAGCAGTCGTGGGCGGGGTCTATGCTAATAGGGCTGAGTCCGTCAGCAGTCGTGGGCGGGGTCTATGCTAATAGGGCGGAGTCTGTCAGCAGTCGTGGGCAGGGTCTATGCTAATAGGGCGGAGTCTGTCAGCAGTCGAGGGCAGAGCTATGCTAATAGGGCGGAGTCCGTCAGCAGTCATGGGCGGGGTCTATGCTAATAGGGCTGAGTCCGTCAGCAGTCGTGGGCGGGGTCTATGCTAATAGGGCGGAGTCCGTCAGCAGTCGTGGGCAGGGTCTATCCTAATAGGGCGGAGTCATCATCTAAGTCGGAGTCATCACGCCGGTATGGAGACGAGTTATAAAGATGCAAATAAAATAAACAGTGCTTTAAAAAGTTAATAAAAAGTTTTTTTTTTTTTCAGGTAGGTCTAACAGTAGTATCTAGGTAAGAAATACTAAAGAAATTTAATAAGAAATCAAATGTAGCATAATACTGAATGGTCTTCCCTGAATAAATTAAATACAGATTAATCCTTACAATTAAGATTACAACAGTTAGTCATTCAAGAGCAGTGAGTGTCATTAATGTTAATCAAACAACTAAAGAGAAATAAAACGAGTGTTGAGTGGCGGGACTTAAAGAAATGAAATGATAAACTTCAGTGAGGATGCGACGCTGGCTCTATGGTGCGAGTGACAGAGTTCCTCAACTCTATAGTGTTACGCCATGGTGATGTGAAGACATTTGTGCATATAAAGATCAGTCTCAGATCAAACTTCCCAAAGCCATCATCAGCCGATAGCGATCGGTGACTGATCAATCAGAGCACTCCAGGTGAACATCAGCTAAACACACTCGGTCACGCACACACTTCCAGAGTTAGCTTAACTTCATTCCCAGCATTCACTGCTGCACTGTGTTCACATGAGGAGAGATGAAGCAGAGAGACGAGAGTTTCTAGATCAACAACACACAGTAAGTGGGTTATCACACTGTCTCTCTCTCTCTCTCTCTCTCTCTCTCTCTCTCTCTCTCTCTCTCTCTCTCTCTCTCTCTCTCTCTCTCTCTCTCTCTTTCTGTCTGTTGGTAATTTTAGCTCTAAATACCTGAACTTCACTTCATATGACTAAACTGGGGCACGAAAGAGTGTGTGTGTGTGTGTGTGTGGGTGTGTGTGTGTTTCGATGGGATAGCAGTGTGTGAAATGTAGTGTAATGTAATATTTTTAACACACACACACACACACACACACACACACACACACACACACACACACACACACACACACACACTCAGCTATCTAAATGGGGACAATGCAAGCTCAAAGACTTTGATTGTTTTTATAGACAGCTAATTATAAATAGTAAGTAACCCGAACACACACACACACACACACACACACACACACACACACACACACACACACACACACACACACACACACACACACACACACACACACACACACACACACACACACAGAGAACACTGATGACGACTCTTTACTTCATGTATTATTGATCTGAATCTCGTACCTCTCCCACCATCCCGTTCCACGTGCCGTTGATCTTCTTGCCATGTTTGCCGTTGGTCACCAGATAAAGATCGTACGAGAACTTCACAGACTTGGCGATCTTCTTCAGGATGTCGATACAGAAACCTTTACAGCAGCGCTTGATGTAGACCGCAGGTTCACTCGTCTTATTACTGACCGATAGATAGATAGAAGGAAAGATAGAAGGAAAGATAGAAGGAAAGATGGATGGATAGATTGAAGGATAGATAGATAGATAGATAGATAGATAGATAGATAGATAGATAGATAGATAGATAGATAGATAGATAGATAGATAGATAGATAGATAGATAGATAGACAGATAGATAGATAGATAGATAGATAGATAGATACCATAGATAGATAGATAGATAGATAGATAGATAGATAGATAGATAGAACGATAGATAGATAGAACGATAGATAGATAGATAGATAGATAGATAGATAGATAGATAGATAGATAGATAGATAGATAGATAGATAGAACGATAGATAGATAGAACGATAGATAGATAGATAGATAGATAGATAGATAGATAGATAGATAGATAGATAGATAGATAGATAGATAGATAGATAGATAGATAGACAGATAGATAGATAGATAGATAGATAGATAGATAGATAGATAGATAGATAGATAGACAGATAGATAGATAGATAGATAGATAGATAGATAGATAGATAGATAGATAGAACGATAGATAGATAGAACGATAGATAGATAGATAGATAGATAGATAGATAGATAGATAGATAGATAGATAGATAGATAGATAGATAGATAGATAGATAGATAGATAGATAGATAGATAGATAGATAGATAGAAAGACAGGTTAGTGATTTGACAGGTAAACATCCTTCAGTTATATTAACGAACACTTATAAATATACTGAGATTTTTTGTCCATTTCTATCTGGTCTCGAGATGCCCATGAGAACGGGCTTTAAGAGGCTGGTGATGGGATCACAGAAACCTCACTGGGAGGAACTGGGTCAGAAGAGTGTGTGTGTTTACAGTGTTTTGAGCTGCTTTCGGCAGGGCACCGTGTTCCTCATGCAGGTCCCGCTCAGCGGATCCACGTCCTCCACGATCACGAACGGCGCCTCCTCCAGCGTCACGATGGACAGATGATCGTCCTCGCGGTTCTCTGAGCCGGAGTACAGCTCGAAGCGTGGCCACACGTGATACTTCATGCTCAGAGAGCCGTTCTCCCACTTACCCACCTGCACACACACACACACACACACACACACACACACACATGCAGACGGGGACATCAGTCACATGACGTTTCTCCTGTGTTGGTTCGATGTCATTCTCTTCAGTATTTGATTCACAGACTCATGAACACAGACTCACGAACACAGACTCACAGACTCACGAACACAGACTCACAAACACAGACTCCCGAACACAGACTCACGAACACAGACTCACGAACACAGACTCACGAACACAGACTCCCGAACACAGACTCACAAACACGGACTCACGAACACAGACTCACGAACACAGACTCACAGACTCACGAACACAGACTCACAAACACGGACTCACGAACACAGACTCACGAACACAGACTCACAGACTCACGAACACAGACTCACGAACACAGACTCACGAACACAGACTCATGAACACAGACTCACAGACTCATGAACACAGACTCACGAACACAGACTCATAAACACAGACTCCCGAACACAGACTCACGAACACAGACTCATGAACACAGACTCACAGACTCATGAACACAGACTCACGAACACAGACTCATAAACACAGACTCACGAACACAGACTCACGAACACAGACTCACAAACACAGACTCCCGAACACAGACTCACAGACTCATGAACACAGACTCATGAACACAGACTCACAAACACAGACTTGTGAACACAGACTCATGACTCCCGAACACAGACTCACGAACACAGACTCAGGAATACAGACTCATGAACACAGACTCATGACTCACGAACACAGACTCGTGAACACAGACTCACGAACACAGACTCACGAACACAGACTCATGACTCGTGAACACAGACTCACGAACACAGACTTGTGAACACAGACTCATGACTCCCGAACACAGACTCACAAACACAGACTCAGGAATACAGACTCATGAACACAGACTCATGACTCACAAACACAGACTCGTGAACACAGACTCACGAACACAGACTCACAAACACAGACTCATGACTCGTGAACACAGACTCACGAACACAGACTCATGACTCACGAACACAGACTCACGAACACAGGCTCACGAACACAGACTCATGACTCCCGAACACAGACTCACGAACACAGACTCGTGAACACAGACTCACGAACACAGACTCATGACTCACGAACACAGACTCGTGAACACAGACTCACGAACACAGACTCATGACTCACGAACACAGACTCACGAACACAGGCTCACGAACACAGACTCATGACTCACGAACACAGACTCACGAACACAGACTCGTGAACACAGACTCACGAACACAGACTCATGACTCACGAACACAGACTCACGAACACAGGCTCACGAACACAGACTCATGACTCCCGAACACAGACTCACGAACACAGACTCGTGAACACAGACTCATGACTCATGACTCTTACTCTGTCCCACTGTCTCTCCTTGTCCAGCAGGATGATCACCAGTTTGGGGTGCATCTGATACCCGTCCTCACTGAAGGAGAGATTACGGCCCTCGAACGTCACGTTCATAAGATACCTGTCAAACACACACATACACACACACAAACAAACAACACACACACAAGCCAACACGTCACCTGAGATACTCAACATCCACTGTCCCTATCTCTATCTCTATCTCTATCTCTATCTATGTCTCTCTATCTATCTATCTATCTATCTATCTATCTATCTATCTATCTATCTATCTATCTATCTATCTATCTATCTATCTATCTATCTATCTATCTATCTATCTATCTATCTATCTATCTATCTATCTATCTATCTATCTATTACGGTGACCGGGAGGGGACATGTTCGGTTCAATTAGTTTTGTTGTGGCCACAACATATAAACTCGTGGGAACGTGATGTTAAGTCGTGGGAATGTCATAATATCTCGTGGCCACGACTTAATATGTTGAGGGAACGACATCTGTTTCTCATGGCTACCAGCTTTATAACCGAATGTTCACACGCAACACGGCCTCCTCCTTTTACCCCGGTCATAGTTTACTTTGTTATTTGTTAATTTAAGTTTTTCATAATTTGTTTTTGTTTATTGCCTTAAACGGGACTTTATTCGTGACCCGAGTATTTCATTCAAGCCAGCAAATATCTGACGAAAAAGCCCATTCAACTTAAGAATGCGCTTCAGGTGTCTTACACATGTCTTAATGCCAGAGACCGCACTATATCTTTATATTACATTCCTAATTCTAAGTAAAATGTTATTTCCTCAGTCATCTCCATCTCTGACTGCTGTATATGTACAGTATAGACCGGTGTGGTTCCCTCAACATAACTCGTGACTTTACATCGCGTGGCCACAACATAATGATCTCGTAGCCACCATTTATTACCATGTTCCCACGACTTAACATCACGTTCCCACGAGTTTATATGTTGTAGCCACGACAAAACTAAGTGAACCGAACATGTCCCCTCCCGGTCACCGTAATCAATCTATCTATCTATCTATCTATCTATCTATCTATCTATCTATCTATCTATCTATCTATCTATCTATCTATCTATGTCTCTCTATCTATCTATCTATCTATCTATCTATCTATCTATCTATCTATCTATCTATCTATCTATCTATGGTATCTATCTATCTATCTATCTATCTATCTATCTATCTATCTATCTATCTTCAAACCTAATCTATCCTTCAAACCTTTCTATCTATCTATCTATCTATCTATCTATCTATCTATCTATCTATCTATCTATCTATCTATCTATCTATCTATCTATCTATCTATCTTCAAACCTTTTCTATCTATCTATCTATCTATCTATCTATCTATCTATCTATGGTATCTATCTATCTATCTATCTATCTATCTATCTATCTATCTATCTATCTATCTATCTATCTATCTCTATCTATGTGTCTCTATCTATCTATCTATCTATCTATCTATCTATCTATCTATCTATCTATCTATCTATCTATCTCTATCTATGTGTCTCTATCTATCTATCTATCTATCTATCTATCTATCTATCTATCTATCTATCTATCTATCTATCTCTATCTATGTGTCTCTATCTATCTATCTATCTATCTATCTATCTATCTATCTATCTATCTATCTATCTATCTATCTATCTATCTATCTATCTATCTATCTATCTATCTATCTGTCTGTCTTCAGTATTTATTGATGTGCTATGGTCTCAGTGTGGAGGGGGAAGTGTGACATATGCAAGCACAAGCACTGCAGCTTCCAAACTCCTCCCAGTGTTACTATGGAAACATCATCATGAGAGAGAGAGAGAGAGAGAGAGAGAGAGAGAGAGAGAGAGAGAGAGAGAGAGAGAGAGAGAGAGAGAGACCTCTGCATAAAGCAGCAGCTCTGAGAGAAACCACACACACATTTATCAGGACTCTCCATAGACTTAATAGTTTTTATACTGTACAAACTGTATATTCTGTCTCCTTACACTAACC
>CM040817.1:535000-555000 GCA_022828995.1 Vimba vimba
CCCTGATCTCATAGACCCGTCCACACACACCTCAGCCCTGATCTCAGAGACCCATCCACACACACCTCAGCCCTGATCTCAGAGACCCTTCCACACACACCTCAGCCCTGATCTCAGAGACCCATCCACACACACCTCAGCCCTGATCTCAGAGACCCGTCCACACACACCTCAGCCCTGAGCTCAGAGACCCTTCCACACACACCTCAGCCCTGATCTTAGAAACCCGTCCACACACACCTCAGCCCTGATCTCAGAGACTCGTCCACACACACCTCAGCCCTGATCTCATAGACCCGTCCACACACACCTCAGCCCTGATCTCAGAGACCCTTCCACACACACCTCAGCCCTGATCTCAAAGACCCATCCACACACACCTCAGCCCTGATCTCAGAGACCCTTCCACACACACCTCAGCCCTGAGCTCAAAGACCCTTCCACACACACCTCAGCCCTGATCTCAGAGACCCTTCCACACACACCTCAGCCCTGAGCTCAGAGACCCTTCCACACACACCTCAGCCCTGATCTCAGAGACCCTTCCACACACACCTCAGCCCTGAGCTCAAAGACCCATCCACACACACCTCAGCCCTGAGCTCAGAGACCCTTCCACACACACCTCAGCCCTGATCTCAAAGACCCTTCCACACACACCTCAGCCCTGATCTCAAAGACCCATCCACACACACCTCAGCCCTGATCTCAGAGACTTGTCCACACACACCTCAGCCCTGATCTCAAAGACCCATCCACACACACCTCAGCCCTGAGCTCAGAGACCCTTTCACACACACCTCAGCCCTGATCTCAAAGACCCATCCACACACACCTCAGCCCTGATCTCAGAGACCCTTCCACACACACCTCAGCCCTGAGCTCAAAGACCCTTCCACACACACCTCAGCCCTGATCTCAGAGACCCTTCCACACACACCTCAGCCCTGATCTCAAAGACCCTTCCACACACACCTCAGCCCTGATCTCAGAGACTCGTCCACACACACCTCAGCCCTGATCTCAGAGACTCGTCCACACACACCTCAGCCCTGATCTCAGAGACCCTTCCACACACACCTCAGCCCTGAGCTCAGAGACCCTTCCACACACACCTCAGCCCTGATCTCAAAGACCCTTCCACACACACCTCAGCCCTGATCTCAAAGACCCATCCACACACACCTCAGCCCTGATCTCAGAGACTTGTCCACACACACCTCAGCCCTGATCTCAAAGACCCTTCCACACACACCTCAGCCCTGATCTCAGAGACTCATCCACACACACCTCAGCCCTGATCTCAGAGACTTGTCCACACACACCTCAGCCCTGATCTCAAAGACCCATCCACACACACCTCAGCCCTGAGCTCAGAGACCCTTTCACACACACCTCAGCCCTGATCTCAAAGACCCATCCACACACACCTCAGCCCTGATCTCAGAGACCCTTCCACACACACCTCAGCCCTGAGCTCAAAGACCCTTCCACACACACCTCAGCCCTGATCTCAGAGACCCTTCCACACACACCTCAGCCCTGATCTCAAAGACCCTTCCACACACACCTCAGCCCTGATCTCAGAGACTCGTCCACACACACCTCAGCCCTGATCTCAGAGACTCGTCCACACACACCTCAGCCCTGATCTCAGAGACCCTTCCACACACACCTCAGCCCTGAGCTCAGAGACCCTTCCACACACACCTCAGCCCTGATCTCAAAGACCCTTCCACACACACCTCAGCCCTGATCTCAAAGACCCATCCACACACACCTCAGCCCTGATCTCAGAGACTTGTCCACACACACCTCAGCCCTGATCTCAGAGACCCTTCCACACACACCTCAGCCCTGAGCTCAGAGACCCTTCCACACACACCTCAGCCCTGATCTCAGAGACTCGTCCACACACACCTCAGCCCTGAGCTCAGAGACCCTTCCACACACACCTCAGCCCTGATCTCAAAGACCCTTCCACACACACCTCAGCCCTGATCTCAAAGACCCTTCCACACACACCTCAGCCCTGAGCTCAGAGACCCTTCCACACACACCTCAGCCCTGATCTCAGAGACTTGTCCACACACACCTCAGCCCTGAGCTCAGAGACCCTTCCACACACACCTCAGCCCTGATCTCAGAGACTTGTCCACACACACCTCAGCCCTGATCTCAGAGACCCTTCCACACACCCCTCAGCCCTGATCTCAAAGACCCTTCCACACACACCTCAGCCCTGATCTCAGAGACTTGTCCACACACACCTCAGCCCTGAGCTCAGAGACCCTTCCACACACACCTCAGCCCTGATCTCAAAGACCCTTCCACACACACCTCAGCCCTGAGCTCAAAGACCCTTCCACACACACCTCAGCCCTGATCTCAAAGACCCTTCCACACACACCTCAGCCCTGATCTCAGAGACTCATCCACACACACCTCAGCCCTGAGCTCAGAGACCCTTCCACACACACCTCAGCCCTGATCTCAAAGACCCTTCCACACACACCTCAGCCCTGATCTCAAAGACCCTTCCACACACACCTCAGCCCTGATCTCAGAGACTCATCCACACACACCTCAGCCCTGAGCTCAGAGACCCGTCCACACACACCTCAGAGATCCACACACACCTTAGAGACCCGTCCACACACCTCAGAGACCCACACACACATCAGAGATCCACACAAACCTCAGAGATCCACACACACCTCAGAGACACACACACTCCTGTGGGAAACTCTGGCGGGATGTGGTCGGCGTCTCCCGCCACCAGAGAGAGACACACACACACACCCGTGGGAAACTCCGGCGGGACGTGGTCGGCGTCTCCCGCCACCAGAGAGAGACACACACACACACACACACACACACACACACCTGTGGGAAACTCCGGCGGGATGTGGTCGGCTTCTCCCGCCACCAGAGAGAGACACACACACACACACACACACACCTGTGGGAAATTCCGGCGGGATGTGGTCGGCTTCTCCCGCCACCAGAGAGAGACACACACACACACACACCTGTGGGAAACTCCGGTGGGATGTGGTCAGCTTCTCCCGCCACCAGAGAGAGACACACACACACACACACACACCTGTGGGAAACTCCGGCGGGATGTGGTCGGCTTCTCCCGCCACCAGAGAGAGACACACACACACACACACACCTGTGGGAAACTCCGGTGGGATGTGGTCTGCGTCTCCCGCCACCAGAGACGGCACGATCCAGGTGTAGCCGTAGCCCGTCAGGCCGACAGAATGAGCCACCTCGAAGATCACGTTGGCCTCCTCTTTAGTGGAGTAGAGCAGGATCACAGGGCTCTGCAGCTTCTTCAGCTGGTTCTGGATCTTAGCGTCTCCGTCGTCCACAGACATGTCCAGCAGGAGCACCTCCTCCAGCTCCCAGCCCACGAAACTGTTCTCGATCGTGCTGCGGATCTGGTGGATCACACAATATGAGCGAAGCCCGTCGAGACAATCAACTGATTACTCCAATTACACACACACTAACTCCAATTACAATTACTCCAGCTGAACTAGTTAGTTGGGGTTCACAGTTTTTCTCAATCGCTTCGGCTCCATTCTTGAGTGAGGTCTCTGAACAGTTTGTTTCTCGTTCACATTAGATTTGAATTTCTTTATTGATTTAAGCAAATTGCATGTGTTTTGGCACATGTGTGCAAAAGAGTAAGTACAATGATAAAACGGTTAGTTCCAGTCCTTGATTCTGATTGGTCAATAGCTGTGTTTTATTCACGATAAACACGGCTATGACTGCTTCATACATCGAACCATTTTGATCAAAGTGACTCACATGATGACAATTTTGTTATTTTGGTGCCATTGGCCGATTTACTGACACAATGACTAGGTTTTGAAGCATGAATTAAATGTTTTGTTTGAATAACTAGATTTTGCAGACATGGAATAGAGTTCTTGTCGAAGACACAAATGTTTAGGTAGTGATGGGTGATTTCAAAACACTGCTTCATGAAGCGTCGAAACCTTTACGAATCTTTTGTTCCAAATCACTGGTTCAGAGAGTGTATCAAACTGCCAGAGTCACGTGATTTCAGTAAAAGAGGCGTCATTGCATCATAACTGTTTCCAAACACTTGGGGGCGATGATCTCTGTGAACCCCTGAACAAGAGTCTGTGGGGTTTACCTGATCTCTGATCAGTTTTATACATTTGAAGACATTTTAATTAAACATTATTAGTATAATAATTAAATGTTAATAGTCTCTTATTGGCCTGTTTAGCTGAGCCATTCATAGAACAAACAAAACAAACTCTGACGTTTGATAAAAGACACTATAGACACTTGATAATCTTATTAGATGATTAGATAATTGCATTTGAAAGATTTTACTTTCAATAAAGTATTTGCAATAGATTTGTAAAAGGTGTTTTTATGCATGTTTGGCCCGGGTGTTTGTTGTATTTACACTGTTCTGACCACTAGGGGTCACCGTGGAGACAGGTGTGGGATTGTTTCGATACGGCACATTTGCACATTTGCACATTTGCACGAAGCCTCGATCTGCCCACCACCACACAAGCCTTCAGCATGAACAGCTGAGGGAACAGGGTTAACACCGGCTGGGCTAAACAAGCTAATGAGAAACAGCTGTAGATAATCATGCATGATGAGAACAATGGGTTATGGGTAATGTAGTCCTTGATGCAATGACAATAGTGCCCTCAGGTGGATGTCGGGACAGTCCTGATGTTCATGCAAACAGCTCTGACAACTGAGTTTCGAAAAATGTGCCAAAGCGATTGAGAAAAACTGTAAAAGACACTTCACATTCAGTGATAGTGTTGATTTGGCTGACATTATCAGATCAGAACTCAACTACACACCAGTACTCATTTATTCCCAGAGGAGACGGACAGGAACATCTCTGATCTGATTTGAGCTTCGGATGAGTTTAAACACTTCATCTCCTGCTGTTAGACAGTGCGCCATTACCAATTACCAATACTTTTGCAAAGAAACTTTTACATTTATGCACCACAAAGTGAAGGACACTGCATTGAAGTGATACATGTGGGGTTGGAGCGTTGCAAGCGTCCAGCTCTCCTCGTCTGTGTTCTGTGTTCTTCTCACACACATTTCTACACACTCCAGAGCAAACCAGATGCTGATACTGTATTATCCCAATGCTTGTCCTTGTGTGTTTTTTACTAACTCAAAGGGTCAAAGAGTGTGTGTGTGTGTGTGTGTTACCTTGGTAACGAAGTCCTGGTACCCGGGGTAGTATGTGGTGACGATGGAGAAGATGTACCAGTCGTACTCCTCCATGATGTTGAGAATAACAGACGCCTGCTGCTCGATGGAGGGACCGAACTGGAAGAACATGGAGCTGTCGTCCTGCACACACACACACACACACACACACACACACACACACACACACACAGGCAGAAGATCTGTTAATGCATTCATGAGGACACACACACACACAGGCAGAAACAGTGGTTTCACACAGGTTGAGACACACACACACACACACACACACACACACACACACACACACACACACACACACACACACACACACACACACACACACACACACACACCTGTCTCTCACCTGTCACTCTCACTTGTCACACACACACACACATTCACCCTTGCCTCCTGCAACACATCTTTCCCTCGCTGGTCAAAATCACCCCAAGCCCTAAAATTACACCTCTTTTTTTTTGTCCAGAAAACGTATTTTTTCATTTTGATCATAATTTTGTCTATTTTTTGTCTATTTTTTAATGCATTAATTTGTTTTTTAATTTGTTGTTGTTGATTTTTTGTTGTTTTTGATCTATTTATCTTTAGATGACTAGATTTGATAATTTTTTCAGATAATTTTAATAATTGAATAATTTAAAGCACATAATTTAATTCAGTTAGTTCCGCTGGGTCCTAAAGCCAGTTTGACTTCAGTGTGCATTCAGATACACATGTAGACATTATAAAATCTGTTTTTGGTAAAGTTTTAGCATTTGTAGTTTGAATTTTGAGTATTTTTAGGTTCTTCTATGTGTACTGAAGCATTCCTCGCATTCCATTCAATCCTAAAGGACTCAAATTGTTACTTTTTTAAATTCCATCCACAAAACTCCTCGAATCGTGTGTATTCATGGTTCAAGTGCGACACGAGTCCTGGGGTCTTGGACCCCTTTGATTAACAGTCAATTTTTTAAAATGTTTCAAAACAAAATTCCAGGAAAAAAATAAGGGTTAAAAAAAACCCCTCAAAATATCTCCAAATCCAACCCTTCTGTTTTTATCCGTTTAAAGTTCATATTCTTCATGATATTACTAGAGCCCGTCACAGAATACAGGTATGATTCACATGCACTATCACACAACTCTGTGTTTAAAGTTCATAAAGACTTCACATTTCTCTTGCTCTCTTGTGTTTTGTAATGTTATGTCACACATACTGTGGATTCTCTCATTAAAGTCATGCACATGTAATTAGTCATTATATCTTAATTAGAGCTGACCTGGTTCTAACTCTCCTTTTTAATTAAATATTTGGCTCATTTTAACAAGATCATTAGAGACGCTATTAGTGCCTAAACCAGATTTGTAAACATTAAGAAACTGTATTTAATCAATATGAGACTGTGATTGGCCGCAGGTGATCACATGACATCGGGATCATGTTTATGCAACACAATTAAGGCTTTTAAAGAACTTTTTAAGACCTGGAGCCGGTTGCATAAACCGCGTAGACTAGTCTTACAGGTTAAACATATGTTTTTTTTTAAGACTGTTCATAACGGTTTAAAATTAGTTACATAAAAATGTAGATTGGCGTAATCTGATACCGAAAAGTAAGACTGGCAGTTCGTGGCTCATACTAGATCTTAAGATCATAATGGATCATAATAAGATCAAAATGAACATTTTATATATCCATATGTTTATGGTAACATCTTAAACCATATAATGACTGTAAAAAACAACAGAATACGTCTCTGTAACGGTTGTTAATGCTTTATTTAACATAACCACAGACAAACATGTGGAATACACCACTGATTACGTTTCGACGTCACTACCGGGAAATAAACTGAATTATTAATAAAGTCTTGTAAACGGTTATGGGTTTGTATGTAAACCGGGTGAGTTATTGTTATTTGTGAGTTTTCAGCATTTTGGTGTGGATGTAAACATGCTCTAGTGATAGATAAAGTCATTTTAGATAGAGAGTGATGTGTGTAACAGCTACTCATCACACACACACACACACACACACACACACACACACACACACACACAAGCGGTTCTTCCGCTGTCACACTGTGGCTACACACTGCTTTGGCAGCTGTGCTTCTCTGACTATCCTGACACACACACACACACACACACATTCTAAAAAGCTCCTGAATTATGGGAGAGTGATTTTGCACACATATAAACGACTGTAATGCAAGGAATGTGTATATAACATGAATTAGCGCTGTGAATCCAGCAGAAACTCCAGACATCACTGCGTTTTCTGCTCCTCATTTGCATAAATGTAATCGTTTTATCACTTTCTCCGCTCTGATGTCCCACAATCATCAATCCTACCATTCCCTGCACAAGCGTGAAGCTCGACTCTCATACAGCGCGAGTTAAGGCCCGCTCACTCCAACAACCATAACGAGACGGATATAGTTACAAAAAAACACAGTTTGCTCCGTTGCGCTTAAAGAAGATTAAAGAAAATAGTCCAACGCCGTGGTACAGCGAGCACACTCGGGCCTTAAGAGAGCAGCCGGAGCGCAACTGGAAGAAAACACAACTAGAGGTATTTCGCATTTCATGGAAAGAGAGCTCGACTGCATACAGAGAGGCCTTAAAAGATTATGATTCAGGCAGCATTACAGGTCAGAAGGCAGACTGGACAGGAACAATCTGAATATTATCTAGTGCCATTATAATAACCTTTACTTTACCAGGAAAGAAAGAACATTGAGATTAAAAATCTCTTTTGCAAGAGCGTCCTGGCCAAGATTATCAACACACAATTCACGTGGGTTTAACAAATAACATACATCCATCCATCCATATATATCTATAGAAAACAAAGGCAAAGTAAATCAATACATAAGTCATGCAAAGCATCTACAAACAGATATTTCTGTCTCCACGTCTTTTAAAATCACTTTAAAAATGTCCAACGAAACCAACTCCCTGAGATTCAATTTATTTAGCAGATTATTGCAGGCAGAAGGAGCTGCACATTTAAAAGCCTTTCTCCCAGTTCAGTCCACACCACTGGAACCGACAATAAGACAGAATCCTGAGGCTGAAGGCTATAACTACCTACACATTTCTACAGATATAAAGGAAGCAGTCCCAGGATAGTTTTATAAATAAGAACACGCCAGTGTTTTAGTCTACGGATAGACAAAGCAGACCATCCAACATGAACATACAACTCGCACTGATGAGTGAGGGGTTAAAATCTAAAACCAGATTTAAAATCCATCTGGTTGAAGATCAGAGTCGCGCCGGTATGGAGACGGGTTTGCTGAGGATCAGTGCCGATGGCTGTGTCGAAGAGGCCTTCACAGGGGAGAGTCTAGCTGAGTAAAACTAGAAAAGGCAGTATCCTCACAACTGTGTTCCTTTCTAGAAAGAAATGATATCTGAGGATTTTCAGTCTGGATTTAGACCATACCATATTACCGAGACAGCTCTCGTTAGAGTCACAAATGATTTGCTCTTATCATCCGATCGTGGTTGTGTCTCTCTATTAGTGTTGCTCGATCTTAGTGCTGCATTTGACACTATTGACCACAACATTCTTTTAAACAGACTCGAACATTATGTTGGCATTAGTGGAATTGCACTAGCATGGTTTAAATCACACTTATCTGACCGTTATCAGTTTGTAGCAGTGAATGAAGAGATGTCTCATCGATCACAAGTCACTAGTCTAAATATAGACTAAACACGTGATACGCACGCCGTCAGCGTTTTCACAGATTCACGTTTTTGAAGTTTACCTGGAGATGATAACACTTTTCAAAAATTTTCAACGCTTGCATCTTGAAACCTATTCCAGGGTTTGTGTTCTCGAGCGCGTTGAGGGTTTTCTGTGAGAGCGGTGTGTGTTAGCGGCCCCTAATTAATAACTAATGATCTCTGCAACGGAAGTGAATCAATCAAAATGATCACTGTTATCACTGTAAAGCTGCTTTGAAACAATCTATATGGTTAAAAGCGTGAAATGAAGGTAACTTTTATTATCATTATAGTTATCGATACATTTATTGTTATAGTCATTGATACAGTTATTGTTATAGTTATCGATACATTTATTGTTATAGTCATTGATACAGTAATTGTTATAGTTATCGATACAGCCCTAAAACATCTATTTCAGCTTTCATTTCACCAACATAACTCTAAAACTTGAGGTGTTGCGGTTCACAATCACACAACATACACACTTCAGGAACAGTCACATGACTTCCTCAGCTCAATGACTGCTGCGTGTGTGTGTGTGTGTGTGTGTGTGTGTAACAGATTGTGGCGTCCTGACAGCAGGCATCTTGGCACAGAACTCTGGGTAATTGACCGAGCTCGACTCATTCTCTCATTCAGTGTCTCTCTCTCTCTCTCTGTATCTGTGATGAACAGCAGACAGCAGGAACAGAGAGCAGGACGGAGGAAGGACAAACAGACGAACAGACGGAGAGATGAGAAGACAGAGAGAGAGAGAGAGAGAGAGAGAGAGAGAGAGAGAGACTGAGAGACAGAGAGAGAAAGAGAAGGAGCCCTAAATATGTGTCCTAGTTCTCTGGTCTTTAAAGCGGAGCACACATGATACACTGACACTATCTAAACCAGGGCACAGAGAGAGAGAGAGAGAGAGAGAGAGAGAGAGAGAGAGAGAGAGAGAGAGAGAGAGAGAGGGCTGAAGGCTCTCTCTCTGGGCTGAAGGTCGTCCCGTCTGACCTCTGACCCCTCAGGCTCCTGTCTGTCGGCACAGCACATCACAGAGCTCTTGAGAACAACCATCAAATCTGGTTTCATCTGGTCCATCTCACAAGACTCAATGTTTCCAAGCAGTTTTTACAAAAGATCACGCTCAAACAGCCAAACCAAACCATCATAAACCAGCACAAACCATCACAAAACCAGCACAAACCATCATAAACCAGACAAAACCAGCACAAACCATCACAAAACCATCACAAACCATTATAAGCCAGCACAAACCATTATAAACCAGCACAAACCATCATAAACCAGACAAAACCAGCACAAACCATCATAAACCAGACAAAACCATCACAAACCATCACAAAACCAGCACAAACCATTATAAACCAGCACAAACCATCATAAACCAGCATAAACCAGTACAAACCAGCACAAACCATCATAAACCAGACAAAACCAGCACAAACCATCATAAACCAGCCTGGATCTCTTAGCACATTCATTCCACCTTAAAGGGACGGTTCACCCAAAAAATGGGTCATTCCTATAGACAAAAGAAGATATTTTGAAGAACATTGGGAATCAAACAACATTGGACCCCATTGACTTTCATTACACAAGCATTTCTCAAAATAACTTCTTTTAAGTTCCACTGAAGAAAGTAAGTCACACAGGTTTTTGAAGTCACAAGAGTAAATGATCATTTTTGGATGAACAGACCCTTAAAGGGGACATATCATGAAAATCTGACTTTTCCCGTGTGTCAGTGCTGTAATCGCGTGCTTCCACCAACCCAGAGAACGTGAAAAGTGAAACCCAGTAACTGTGTTCTGGTGAGCCTTTCTCTGCAAGCATGTCATAAAATAAGCCGATCAGATTTCGCTCTCCTTCTGACGTATGATGGCCAAAGATCCAGCAGAGCCTGAAGCTGTTCTGTGGTTGAGCACAGTCGAGCACTGAACACTATTGACCAGAACATGTCACCGCTGTCTTATAAAGACCTCAGGAACTGTGGACACTATAAACATGATGATGAGATGATCAGTGTAACTCCACAACAACTACAGAAATGTCTCCGCTAACATTCAGAAGCTCCTCCTGAGTCTCTCCGTAAGGCTGCACTCGCTACTGGGGATTCTGGGATTCTGGATGAGGGAGATTGGCCTGTTCTGTTATTGCCGGAGTTTCTGAAGCTTGTGTAAAGACTCCGCCCTCTTCTGAACGGAGGCGGAGCTAAAGCTCATTTGCATTTAAAGGGACACACACAAAAACAGCACGTTTTTGCTCACACCCAAAAAATGGGCAAATTTGACAAGCTATAATAAATGATCTGGGGGAATTTTGAGCTGAAATTTCACAGACACATTCTGGAGACACCAGAGATTTATATTACATCTGGTGAAAAGGGGCATAATATGTCACCTTTAAACTCTAGTGAATAAACACTGAAGTGAATTGAGCTGAATAATATCACTATTGTCTTCTGTAGAGCTGCCTTATAGAAATAGTTTCATAATTGTTGCATTTTGCAGCATTAACGCTGTTATTTCCCTGACATTGTAAAGGTTGTGTGCAGTTAGAGCATCTGGACAGCTGAGCGTGGGCGAGCCGCTCTTCATCTTCATCTTCATCTTCATCTTCATCCGGTGTGATTTCACCGGTGTTTAAAGCGTGGGCACAGATCTGACTCACAGCACTTACATGAGGACCTGATCGCTCTGTGTGTGTCTGTCGGCTCAGCATCACACACACACATTCCCCCATCATGCATCTGTGCTCCCCTCTTCAGAATGCATGAAATCAAAATTGACTTTTTTATGGAATATTGCAGTGTTTATTCTGAATGATGTGGTGCACATCATTATTGTTTTAATAATCTTGAATCAGAATAAGTTCCTCTTGCAGCATCTCTTCTCTGATGATGAGGGCGGGGCAACCTGTCACTCACATGAGATCAGGCAATAGCAAACCACAACCATCCAATCAATTCCCCACAGACACAATCAAGCCCCGCCCACATTCGATCTTGTTACAGAAGCGTTTCACTCATCACTATCCACCTTATTCCTATACGCCCCATGACACTTTGCTTGAATCATGGGTGTAACTTCCGTCAAGCTGTAAAGGAAAGGTACTTTCAACCAGAGACCAGAAATAACCCCAAAAGCATGACTCTTGCCACAGCAATAACAGGTACAGAGGTAACCTTTTTTGTTATCAAAAATTTACCCTCCCTCACAGTCGTCATGAAGGGCAAAATTAGATATATAGACCAAAACCACTTTTTGTACCAGGCTGTGAACGTGTTTTTCCTGCTGTAAAGTTGGGCGTTTTAACATGGGGGTTTATGGGATTAAGTCTCTCAGCCTGTCTCTAGTGGCCAGTCGATGAACTGCAGTCTAAGTCACTTCAGTGTTGGCTTCAAGAGAGACTGGCTTGAGGGCAACCTTATGATTTGAATGATTCGTTTCAGTCTTTTTGAATGGAAGTTCCCCAAACCGGAAATGCCACCTATAATTCAAGACGCAGTCAGGAATAAGGTGGATATGGAATAAACGTTAGCAGTTTCTGTTTAAAGCGTAACGTGAGAGCGTTGCGTACCTTAGCGGCCATGATCATGGAGGATCCTCCTTTGACGCCCAGGATGGGGATGTGCGTCTGTGCCGAGATGAAGTCCAGGATCTGAGCGATGGCCTCCTGGTCGGTGTCGTCTCCGAACACTACACCCTGCAGCCAGTGCTCCGTCATCAGGTCGCAGATGCTCTTGATGATGCTCTTGGGGTCCGTCTCGTTCATGGTGAGCATCTCCACGCTGGGCGCTAGCGGCATGTGGCCGAAGTCGTCCTTATCACGTGTGCCGGCGAGCGCCACCTCACTGGAGTTGCCCACCAGCACCACTGCGATGCTCAGGCCCTGCAGAAGCTTGGAGACGGGCGGGAACTGGGCCACTGATGATGGGATGTAGTGGGCCACGCCCCCTCCGCCACGATCGCGCCGTGATTGGACGGCTGGTAGAAGCAGAAGCAGGCACACGGCCAACAGCTGGGGGAGCGAAGGGCGGGGCCAGTGGGGTGAGGGCGGGGCTGGCGGACAAAGCCACGCCCGCTTTTCCTGAGAGGGTGGAGCTAAACCTCGGTAAACGCAGATGGACATGATGGAGGAGAGAGAAACCTGTGAGAAAAAACACATTCTTTAACTCTGGCTCTTTTTTAAAAAAAATCGTACTTTACATAATGACTTCACAAACAATTTTCATAAATAAGGCTTGTGACAATCTCTGTTACACGTCATTAAATCAATACTGCAAAATTAAATTAGACGAACAACTGGAATTCTGAATTTTACAATATTACACAAAATGTGATCAGATGTGTGTGTGTTTATCAACTGTACTGGAATCTGTGTTTTCTACGTTTTTGTGGGACATTTCACTTTTTACACTTTTTCTGTCAAAACTGAGCATGACGGACCAACAACTCACAGTGAAAGACTCAAGAGAGACAGAGAGACAGAGAGAGATGTAATGGGCAAAATATAAAACCATCAGAAAACACTTTTCTCCCAAAACAAAATAAACTAAATATGCAATCAATTTATTACACGGCTCTGTGGAATACTATTCCCAGATAACAGCCTCTGAGAACAGAAACACAGGCTCATCCGGGTCCCTGAAGTCAGCAGCGCTATACGCTCGCTAGGACCAGCTTTTGGTGCATTTCTCAAATCATCCTTAATATTTGTAAAGAAATATGTGCATTCTCAAAACAATTCGTACAAACAGCACCACACATTGGATTACCTACAAAAGCCTGTAACTTACTTAAAATCTTTAGTTCATCTCTCAAAAGTAAGTATTTATGTCAATAAACTTATCAGTGCTATCAGAATGTCATTGTTCACAAACAAGATGATCAAAATGCTTAGTCATGTGGTCAATAAAACACTGCACTCTCCGAGTATTACCTGATGTAAACTATGGCTACAGTTTGGATGACTGTTACTGTATTGAGATGTACAAAGCTGCGCTTCTTCTGTATGCCATATATCTATTTCAAAAGTACAAATTTACTACTGACTACTGTACGTGAGTTATTGATTGAAAGAGACTGGATAGGATTCACAGTTACACTTTTATTAATGGGCTGACAAAAAAAAAACCCTTACAATATTCTTGTGATATAGAAAAGAAAAAGAAATAGGGGCACAAAGGCGAAAATACAACATTAGAAAGGCAAACACATCCACCACGCATCCTTACTCCTCTTCCTCTGTTTCACCTCTTCCACCACGCATGCTTACTCCTCTTCCTCTGTTTCACCTCTTCCACCACACATCCTTACTCCTCTTCCTCTGTTTCACCTCTTCCACCACGCATGCTTACTCCTCTTCCTCTGTTTCACCTCTTCCACCACGCATGCTTACTCCTCTTCCTCTGTTTCACCTCTTCCACCACACATCCTTACTCCTCTTCCTCTGTTTCACCTCTTCCACCACGCATCCTTACTCCTCTTCCTCTGTTTCACCTCTTCCACCACACATCCTTACTCCTCTTCCTCTGTTTCACCTCTTCCACCACGCATCCTTACTCCTCTTCCTCTGTTTCACCTCTTCCACCACACATCCTTACTCCTCTTCCTCTGTTTCACCTCTTCCACCACGCATGCTTACTCCTCTTCCTCTGTTTCACCTCTTCCACCACACATCCTTACTCCTCTTCCTCTGTTTCACCTCTTCCACCACACATCCTTACTCCTCTTCCTCTGTTTCACCTCTTCCACCACACATCCTTACTCCTCTTCCTCTGTTTCATCTCTTCCACCACACATCCTTACTCCTCTTCCTCTGTTTCACCTCTTCCACCACACATCCTTACTCCTCTTCCTCTGTTTCACCTCTTCCACCACGCATGCTTACTCCTCTTCCTCTGTTTCACCTCTTCCACCACACATCCTTACTCCTCTTCCTCTGTTTCACCTCTTCCACCACACATCCTTACTCCTCTTCCTCTGTTCCACCTCTTCCACCACACATCCTTACTCCTCTTCCTCTGTTTCACCTCTTCCACCACGCATCCTTACTCCTCTTCCTCTGTTTCACCTCTTCCACCACGCATCCTTACTCCTCTTCCTCTGTTTCGCCTCTTCCACCACACATCCTTACTCCTCTTCCTCTGTTTCACCTCTTCCACCACGCATGCTTACTCCTCTTCCTCTGTTTCACCTCTTCCACCACACATCCTTACTCCTCTTCCTCTGTTTCACCTCTTCCACCACACATCCTTACTCCTCTTCCTCTGTTTCACCTCTTCCACCACACATCCTTACTCCTCTTCCTCTGTTTCGCCTCTTCCACCACGCATCCTTACTCCTCTTCCTCTGTTTCACCTCTTCCACCACACATCCTTACTCCTCTTCCTCTGTTTCACCTCTTCCACCACACATCCTTACTCCTCTTCCTCTGTTTCACCTCTTCCACCACACATCCTTACTCCTCTTCCTCTGTTTCGCCTCTTCCACCACGCATCCGTATTCCTCTTCCTCTGTTTCACCTCTTCCACCACACATCCTTACTCCTCTTCCTCTGTTTCGCCTCTTCCACCACACATCCTTACTCCTCTTCCTCTGTTTCGCCTCTTCCACCACACATCCTTACTCCTCTTCCTCTGTTTCGCCTCTTCCACCACACATCCTTACTCCTCTTCCTCTGTTCCACCTCTTCCACCACGCATCCTTACTCCTCTTCCTCTGTTTCACCTCTTCCACCACACATCCTTACTCCTCTTCCTCTGTTTCGCCTCTTCCACCACACATCCTTACTCCTCTTCCTCTGTTTCGCCTCTTCCACCACACATCCTTACTCCTCTTCCTCTCTTTCACCTCTTCCACCACACATCCTTACTCCTCTTCCTCTGTTTCGCCTCTTCCACCACGCATCCGTATTCCTCTTCCTCTGTTTCACCTCTTCCACCACACATCCTTACTCCTCTTCCTCTGTTTCGCCTCTTCTACCACACATCCTTACTCCTCTTCCTCTGTTTCGCCTCTTCCGCCACACATCCTTACTCCTCTTCCTCTGTTTCACCTCTTCCACCACGCATCCTTACTCCTCTTCCTCTGTTTCGCCTCTTCTACCACACATCCTTACTCCTCTTCCTCTGTTTCGCCTCTTCCACAACACATCCTTACTCCTTTTCCTCTGTTTCGCCTCTTCCACCACACATCCTTACTCCTCTTCCTCTGTTTCGCCTCTTCTACCACACATCCTTACTCCTCTTCCTCTGTTTCACCTCTTCCACCACACATCCTTACTCCTCTTCCTCTGTTTCGCCTCTTCCACCACACATCCTTACTCCTCTTCCTCTGTTCCACCTCTTCCACCACACATCCTTACTCCTCTTCCTCTGTTTCACCTCTTCCACCACACATCCTTACTCCTCTTCCTCTGTTTCACCTCTTCCACCACACATCCTTACTCCTCTTCCTCTGTTCCACCTCTTCCACCACGCATCCTTACTCCTCTTCCTCTGTTTCGCCTCTTCCACCACACATCCTTACTCCTCTTCCTCTGTTTTGCCTCTTCCACCAAACATCCTTACTCCTCTTCCTCTGTTTTGCTCCTCTTCCTCTGTTTCACCTCTTCCACCACACATCCTTACTCCTCTTCCTCTGTTTCACCTCTTCCACCACACATCCTTACTCCTCTTCCTCTGTTCCACCTCTTCCACCACACATCCTTACTCCTCTTCCTCTGTTTCACCTCTTCCACCACACATCCTTACTCCTCTTCCTCTGTTTCGCCTCTTCCACCACACATCCTTACTCCTCTTCCTCTGTTTCGCCTCTTCCACCACACATCCTTACTCCTCTTCCTCTGTTTCGCCTCTTCCACCACACATCCTTACTCCTCTTCCTCTGTTTCGCCTCTTCCACCACACATCCTTACTCCTCTTCCTCTGTTTCGCCTCTTCCACCACACATCCTTACTCCTCTTCCTCTGTTTTGCCTCTTCCACCAAACATCCTTACTCCTCTTCCTCTGTTTCGCCTCTTCCACCACGCATGCTTACTCCTCTTCCTCTGTTTCACCTCTTCCACCACGCATGCTTACTCCTCTTCCTCTGTTTCACCTCTTCCACCACGCATCCTTACTCCTCTTCCTCTGTTTCGCCTCTTCCACCACACATCCTTACTCCTCTTCCTCTGTTTTGCCTCTTCCACCAAACATCCTTACTCCTCTTCCTCTGTTTTGCTCCTCTTCCTCTGTTTCACCTCTTCCACCACACATCCTTACTCCTCTTCCTCTGTTTTGCCTCTTCCACCACACATCCTTACTCCTCTTCCTCTGTTTCACCTCTTCCACCACACATCCTTACTCCTCTTCCTCTGTTCCACCTCTTCCACCACACATCCTTACTCCTCTTCCTCTGTTTCACCTCTTCCACCACACATCCTTACTCCTCTTCCTCTGTTTCGCCTCTTCCACCACACATCCTTACTCCTCTTCCTCTGTTTCGCCTCTTCCACCACACATCCTTACTCCTCTTCCTCTGTTTTGCCTCTTCCACCACACATCCTTACTCCTCTTCCTCTGTTTCGCCTCTTCCACCACACATCCTTACTCCTCTTCCTCTGTTTCGCCTCTTCCACCACACATCCTTACTCCTCTTCCTCTGTTTTGCCTCTTCCACCAAACATCCTTACTCCTCTTCCTCTGTTTTGCTCCTCTTCCTCTGTTTCACCTCTTCCACCACGCATCCTTACTCCTCTTCCTCTGTTTTGCCTCTTCCACCACACATCCTTACTCCTCTTCCTCTGTTTCACCTCTTCCACCACACATCCTTACTCCTCTTCCTCTGTTTCACCTCTTCCACCACACATCCTTACTCCTCTTCCTCTGTTTCGCCTCTTCCACCACACATCCTTACTCCTCTTCCTCTGTTTCGCCTCTTCCACCACACATCCTTACTCCTCTTCCTCTGTTTCGTCCTCTTCCACCACACATCCTTACTCCTCTTCCTGTGTTTCGCCTCTTCCACCACACATCCTTACTCCTCTTCCTCTGTTTCACCTCTTCCACCACACATCCTTACTCCTCTTCCTCTCGGGTGTTCACCCTGATCGTTTCCTGGATGTTCATCCATTGTCAGAATTCCAAGATAATAACCGACTGGATGTACATTATTACTTACTTAATCATTAAAAACTTCTAAGCAAAAAAACACAGACATACAGACATACACACAGACAGATAGACATAAAGATAGATAGATAGATAGATAGATAGATAGATAGATAGATAGATAGATAGATAGATAGATAGATAGATACAGTGAGGAAAATAAGTATTTGAACACCCTGCTATTTTGCAAGTTCTCCCACTTGGAAATCATGGAGGGGTCTGAAATTGTCATCGTAGGTGCATGTCCACTGTGAGAGACATAATCTAAAAAAAAAAATCCAGAAATCACAATATATGATTTTTTAACTATTTATTTGTATGATACAGTATGTATGATATGATTTATTTGTCTGACCCTCAAAGACCTGTTAGTCTGCCTTTAAAATTTCCACCTACACTCCATTTATTATCCTAAATTAGATGCACCTGTTTGAGGTCGTTAGCTGCATAAAGACACCTGTCCACCCCATACAATCAGTAAGAATCCAACTACTAACATGGCCAAGACCAAAGAGCTGTCCAAAGACACTAGAGACAAAATTGTACACCTCCACAAGGCTGGAAAGGGCTACGGGGAAATTGCCAAGCAGCTTGGTGAAAAAAGGTCCACTGTTGGAGCAATCATTAGAAAATGGAAGAGGCTAAACATGACCGTCAATCTCCCTCGGACTGGGGCTCCATGCAAGATCTCACCTCGTGGGGTCTCAATGATCCTAAGAAAGGTGAGAAATCAGCCCAGGACTACACGGGAGGAGCTGGTCAATGACCTGAAAAGAGCTGGGACCACCATTTCCAAGGTTACTGTTGGTAATACACTAAGACGTCATGGTTTGAAATCATGCATGGCACGGAAGGTTCCTCTGCTTAAACCAGCACATGTCAAGGCCCGTCTTAAGTTTGCCAATGACCATTTGGATGATCCAGAGGAGTCATGGGAGAAAGTCATGTGGTCCGATGAGACCAAAATAGAACTTTTTGGTCATAATTCCACTAAACGTGTTTGGAGGAAGAAGAATGATGAGTACCATCCCAAGAACACCATCCCTACTGTGAAGCATGGGGGTGGTAGCATCATGCTTTGGGGGTGTTTTTCTGCACATGGGACAGGGCGACTGCACTGTATTAAGGAGAGGATGACCGGGGCCATGTATTGCGAGATTTTGGGGAACAACCTCCTTCCCTCAGTTAGAGCATTGAAGATGGGTCGAGGCTGGGTCTTCCAACATGACAATGACCCGAAGCACACAGCCAGGATAACCAAGGAGTGGCTCTGTAAGAAGCATATCAAGGTTCTGGCGTGGCCTAGCCAGTCTCCAGACCTAAACCCAATAGAGAATCTTTGGAGGGAGCTCAAACTCCGTGTTTCTCAGCGACAGCCCAGAAACCTGACTGATCTAGAGAAGATCTGTGTGGAGGAGTGGGCCAAAATCCCTCCTGCAGTGTGTGCAAACCTGGTGAAAAACTACAGGAAACGTTTGACCTCTGTAATTGCCAACAAAGGCAACTGTACCAAATATTAACATTGATTTTCTCAGGTGTTCAAATACTTATTTGCAGCTGTATCATACAAATAAATAGTTAAAAAATCATACATTGTGATTTCTGGATTTTTTTTTCAGATTATGTCTCTCACAGTGGACATGCACCTACGATGACAATTTCAGACCCCTCCATGATTTCCAAGTGGGAGAACTTGCAAAATAGCAGGGTGTTCAAATACTTATTTTCCTCACTGTAGATAGATAGATAGATAAATAGATAGATAGATAGATAGATAGATAGATAGATAGATAGATAGATAGATAGATAGATAGATAGATAGATAGATAGATAGATAGATAGATAGATAGATAG
>CM040817.1:562500-570000 GCA_022828995.1 Vimba vimba
TGGAGGGGGGGTGATGGTGATGGTGTGGGGTTGTTTGGTGGAGGGGGGGGTTATGGTGATGGTGTGGGGTTGTTTGGTGGAGGGGGGGGTTATGGTGATGGTGTGGGGTTGTTTGGTGGAGGGGGGGGATGGTGATGGTGTGGGGTTGTTTGGTGGAGGGGGGGGGGGTTATGGTGATGGTGTGGGGTTGTTTGGTGGAGGGGGGGGGATGGTGTGAGGTTGTTTGGTGGAGGGGGGGTGATGGTGATGGTGTGGGGTTGTTTGGTGGAGGGGGGGGTTATGGTGATGGTGTGGGGTTGTTTGGTGGAGGGGGGGGGATGGTGTGAGGTTGTTTGGTGGAGGGGGGGTGATGGTGATGGTGTGGGGTTGTTTGGTGGAGGGGGGGGGTTATGGTGATGGTGTGGGGTTGTTTGGTGGAGGGGGGGGGTTATGGTGATGGTGTGGGGTTGTTTGGTGGAGGGGGGGGGATGGTGTGGGGTTGTTTGGTGGAGGGGGGGTGATGGTGATGGTGTGGGGTTGTTTGGTGGAGGGGGGGGGGTTATGGTGATGGTGTGGGGTTGTTTGGTGGAGGGGGGGGATGGTGTGGGGTTGTTTGGTGGAGGGTGGGGGGGGTGATGGTGTGGGGTTGTTTGGTGGAGGGTGGGGGGGTGATGGTGTGGGGTTGTTTTCAGGGCTTGGCCTCTTAACTCCAGGGAAAGGAACTCTTAATGCGTTGAGTCCTGAGCTCAACCCGATGAATTAGAGCGGAGACTGTGAGCCAGACCTTCTCGTCCAAAATCAGTGCCTGACAGTTTCAGTGCCTGAAAAATTCCCATAAACCTTGAGGAAAGCCTTCCCAGAAGACTTGAAGCTGTTATAGCTAAGGGTGGAAAACTCCACATTAAACCCTACGGATTAAGAATGGGATGTCATTATAGTTCATGTGCATGTATAGGCAAACTTCCCAAAACTTTTGGCAATATAGTGTATTTCAAGAGGGAAAGATATGAATAGATCTACCTCAGACTTCCCAGTGATCCATCTAAACACACACGGACAAAACAATCATCCTGATCACACAAGTCAAGTACATCGATCACACAAATCTAATCAAATCAACCCGCACTAATTACAAGCAAATGAGCTTCCTGACGAGCACAGATAACTTTCATGATGCACGTTTCATATTTTACTAGTCTAAATTTGCAAAAATTATTACTATTAATTATTAAAAGAATGAAATTAATGAACAATAACACAAGAAGTGAACTGCATGTGACCAGCATTAAAGCACAATGCAAACAAATCTGTGGAAACATGCTGTAATATTTAAGCTGAGAACTAGAGCGTGTGTGTGTTTGTGCACACGTTCAGTCGAGGATAGCATGTGTGTGTGTGTGTGTGTGTGTGTGTGTGTGTGTGTGTGTGTGTGTGTGTTGGCGGAGTCTCAGGTGTCTGGAGTGTCTGGCAGGTATAAACAGGTGTGAATGTGAGCTCAGACCAGCCAGCAGGAGACGCTGCGACTCCCACACCGACAACTACACACTCTCCGTCTAACAGGAGATAGTCTTTCAGTGTCGTCACTCCCATTCTTCCACAGGACTGATAAAGAGACGTTTCTGAACAAGAGTTTCTTGCCTAAACTGGGTATATCTGTGCATTTGGACAAATTCAGGTCACGGAGATCCAAACACAGTTTCAGATCAGATGCAGTGCATTTCTTCTGAACTCAATGCAAACTAAGCCTGGAATCTGCCAAACATAGAACTGCATCTGTAACTGGTTTTGCATAAATACAAATTAATTGCTTTTGTTTCTCTTTTATAAGTGGCTTCAGGTAAAAGCACCTGCTAAATGCTTTCTATCAGAGTTAGTATTGACTGCAGATAAAGTCATAATTGTTGGTGATTTTAATATACAAGAAAAAGATGCATTGGGATTGGCATTTAAAGACATTCTGAACTCCACTGGAGTTAGACAACACGTGTCAGGACCGACTCATCGTCGTAATCATACTCTAGATCTAATATTATCACACGGAATAGATGTTGATGCCGTTGAAATTCTGCAGCAGAGCGATGACATCCCAGATCATTATCTAGTCTCGTGTAAACTTCATTTAGCCAAGGCTGCAAAGCCGACTCCGTGTTACAAATATGTGAGACCTATCACTTCTGCCACTAAAGATTGCTTTATCAATAATCTTCCTGATCAGTTTCTTCATCTCAGCATCCCGGATAGCTTAGAAGAACTAGATATTACAACAGAAACGTTTAACTCTCTCTTTCCAGCACTTTAGACACAGTTGCTCCGTTGCGCTTAAAGAAGATTAAAGAAAATAGTCCAACGCCGTGGTACAGCGAGCACACTCGGCCCTTAAGAGAGCAGCCAGAGAGATGGAGCGCAACTGGAAGAAAACAAAACTAGAGGTATTTCGCATTTCATGGAAGGAGAGCTTTAAAAGCTGCTAGATCTGCTTATTTTTCAAACCTATTAGAAGAAAATAAACATAATCCTAGGTATTTATTTGAAACGGTGGCTAAACTAATGAAAAAGAAAGCTTCAAGCCCAGAAGTTTCCAAGCAGCACAGCAGTAATGACTTTATGAACTTCTTCACTTATAAGATTGATAATATCAGGGACAAAATTATAACTATGCACCCGTCTACTACAGTATCGCATCAGGCAGTGCACTGTAGTCTCCCGGAGGAAAAATTTGATTCATTCGTTGCTATAGGAGAGGAAGAATTTATTAAACTCGTTAAATCATCTAAATCTACAACATGTATGTTAGACCCTATACCGACTAAGCTACTGAAAGAGATGCTTCCAGAGGTCACAGATCCTCTTCTTAATGTCGCTTGTTAAAAAACGCAACTTGATCCTACAGAATTAGTCAATTACAGGCCGATCATGAATCTACCTTTTCTGTCAAAGATACTAGAAAAGGCAGTATCCTCACAACTGTGTTCCTTTCTTGAAAGAAATGATATCTGCGAGGATTTCCAGTCAGGATTTAGACCGTACCATAGTACCGAGACAGCTCTCGTTAGAGTCACACATGATTTGCTCTTATCATCCGATCGTGGTTGTGTCTCGCTATTAGTGTTGCTCGATCTTAGTGCTGCATTTGACACCATTGACCACAATATTCTTTTAAATAGACTAGAAAACCATGTTGGCATTAGTGGAATTGCACTAGCATGGTTTAAATCATACTTATCTGACCGTTATCAGTTTGTAGCAGTAAATGAAGAGATGTCTCATCGATCACAAGTTCAGTATGGCGTACCACAAGGCTCAGTACTAGGACCGCTGCTGTTCACTCTGTACATGCTACACACACACACACACACACACTCTGTACATGCTACCATTAGGAGATATCATTAGGAAGCGTGGAATTAGTTTTCACTGTTATGCTGATGATACTCAGCTGTATATTTCTTCATGCCCAGTCGAAACTTACCGATTCACTAAATTAACAGAATGCATAGCTGATATAAAAAACTGGATGACCTGTAATTTCCTAATACTTACTTCTGAAAAAACAGAGATTCTAATTATTGGACAAAAAACTTCCTCACGTAATAACCTAGAATACTGTCTAACACTTGATGGCTGCTCTGTTAAGTCTTCGTCGTTGGTTAGGAACCTGGGTGTGTGTGTGTGTGTGTGTGTGTGTGTGTGTGTGTGTGTGTGTGCTCTTTGATACCAATCTTTCATTTGAAAGTCACGTGTCTAGTATCTGTAAAACTGCATTTTACCATCTTAAAAATATATCTAAATTACGCCATATGCTCTCATTGACAAATGTGGAACAATTAGTTCATGCGTTCATGACCTCAAGGCTAGATTATTGTAATGCTCTACTGGGTGGTTGCCCTGCACGCTTAATAAACAAACTACAGCTGGTCCAAAACACACTCTGTCAGATCAAAGCTAGACTAAAGACACATCTCTTTGACCTAGCATACACATAACACATTATAGACTTCTATAATTCAATGTTAGGCTGCATAGATTAGGTCAGCCGGAACCGGGAACACTTCCCATAAATCCTGATGTACTTGTTACATCATGAGAAGAATGGCATCTACGCCAATATTAGTCTCTCTGTTTATCCCGAGGTTTACCGCAGTCCGCCGGATCCAGGCCGTATCCAGATCTGATGAAGGACCTGCGCCTGGACATACACTCACACACACACACACACACACACACTCCAGATCTGATGAAGGACCTGCGCCTGGACATACACTCACACACACACACACACACACACACACACACACACACTCCAGATCTGATGAAGGACCTGCGCCTGGACATACACTCACACACACACACACACACACACACACACATACACACACACACACACACACACTCCAGATCTGATGAAGGACCTGCGCCTGGACGCCACGGCAGTGCAGTGCTGTCCCCCCCCCCCCCCACACCTATAGACTGAACTCGTAATACGCATGAATCGGACACTGGATCAGTGAGTTTTAAGATGATCTCGAGTCGGACACTGATTTAGTGAGTGTTACGATGATCTCGGATTGGACACTGGATCAGTGAGTGTTAACCAAGAGGATGATGAGGAGGCGGTCAGACAATTACAGCTGGATGACTGACGAGCTGCTGTAATCTCTAATTACTTCAATCAATTTAAGAGCAGCGCCACTCATCTAAGGAGCTATTAAGAGAAGAGAGAGAGAGTGTGAGATGCTGAAGTGGGTTATTCAGAGTGAGTGAGTGTGTGTGTGTGTGTGTTTGTGTAGGCAGTCATATGTAGGTTGGAGGATCCGGAGTTTATGGGGTACAACAGAGACCAGAGGCGAGAGTTCTGCCCATTTGGGTCGGCCCAGTTTCTTAAAGTGGGACTGTGCTGCACTACCTGAGCTCTCCTCTGAGAGGCACGCGTGTGCGAGACACGCAAAACATGGGAAACAGTTCTGCATGCAACATATTAACTGCTAGTGCTTCATCACACTGTGTTTCACCAGTGACGGATTATTTTTAGAGGCTCTTAAAAGTATGAAATGATCTGCTCCCTTTTCAAAAGCGATCGCTTACATGAGAGACGTTCCACACAACAAACGTTCCACACGACAGACGGTCAACACAACAGAAGTTTCACAAGACAGACATTAGGCATGACAAATGTTCCACAAAGGAAACACTCTTAGTAGAAAAGGTTCTATATGGAACCTCAAATGGTTCTGCCAGGTGCTTTATATACAGAACCTTTCCGGGGTTTCACACAACAAACATTCCACAAAGGAAACACTCAGAAAAAAAGGTTGTATATGGAACCATAAAGGGTTCTGCCAGGTGCTTTATATACAGAATGACAAACGTTCCACACGACAGATATTCCACAAGAAAGATGTTCCACATGACAAACATTCCACAAAGGAAACGCTCTTATTAGAAAAGGTTCTATATGGAACGTCAAAAAGTGGTTCTGTCAGGCGCTTCAAATACAGAACCTTTTAGGGGTTTCACATGACAAACGTTCCACATGACAGAAGGTATAAAATGATAGCCGTTCTAAATGACAGAAGTTCCACAAGACAAACGTTCCACAAAGGAAACACTCTTCGAAAAAAAAGGTTCTATATGGAACCATAAAGGGTTCTGCCAGGTGCTTTATATACAGAATGACAAACGTTCCACACGACAGATATTCCACAAGAAAGATGTTCCACATGACAAACATTCCACAAAGGACACACTCTTATTAGAAAAGGTTCTATATGGAACCATAAAGGGTTCTGCCAGGTGCTTTATATACAGAAACTTTTTCATGGGTTTCACATGACAAACGTTCCACACGACAGATATTCCACAAGAAAGATGTTCCACATGACAAACATTCCACAAAGGAAACGCTGTTATTAGAAAAGGTTCTATATGGAACCTCAAATGGTTCTGTCAGGCGCTTCATATACAGAAACTTTTAGGGGTTTCACATGACAAACGTTCCACATGACAGACGGTACAAAATGATAGCCGTTCTAAATGACAGCTCCACAAGACAAACGTTGCACATGACAAATGTTCCACAAAGGAAACACTCTTAGAAAAAAAAGGTTCTATATGGAACCATAAAGGGTTCTGCCAGGTGCTTTATATACAAAATGACAAACGTTCCACACGACAGATATTCCACAAGAAAGATGTTCCACATGACAAACATTCCACAAAGGAAACACTCTTATTAGAAAAGGTTCTATATGGAACCTCAAATGGTTCTGTCAGGCGCTTCATATACAGAAACTTTTAGGGGTTTCACATGACAAACGTTCCACATGACAGACAGTACAAAATGATAGCCGTTCTAAATGACAGCTCCACAAGACAAACGTTGCACATGACAAATGTTCCACAAAGGAAACACTCTTAGAAAAAAAAGGTTCTATATGGAACCATAAAGGGTTCTGCCAGGTGCTTTATATACAGAATGACAAACGTTCCACACGACAGATATTCCACAAGAAAGATGTTCCACATGACAAACATTCCACAAAGGAAACACTCTTATTAGAAAAGGTTCTATATGGAACCTCAAATGGTTCTGTCAGGCGCTTCATATACAGAAACTTTTAGGGGTTTCACATGACAAACGTTCCACATGACAGACGGTACAAAATGATAGCCGTTCTAAATGACAGCTCCACAAGACAAACGTTGCACATGACAAATGTTCCACAAAGGAAACACTCTTAGAAAAAAAAGGTTCTATATGGAACCATAAAGGGTTCTGCCAGGTGCTTTATATACAGAATGACAAACGTTCCACACGACAGATATTCCACAAGAAAGATGTTCCACATGACAAACATTCCACAAAGGAAACGCTCTTATTAGAAAAGGTTCTGTATGGAACCTCAAATGGTTCTGCCAGGCGCTTCATATACAGAACCTTTTAGGAGTTTCACATGACAAACGTTCCACATGACATTCCACACAACAGACGTTCCACAAGACATACGTTCCAAACAACATACATTCAACAGAACCATTTGAGGTTCCATAGAGAACCTTTTCTCCCAGACATTCCAAACTACAGACGTTCCACATGACAAACATTCCACAAAGGAAACACTCTTAGAAGAGTGTCAAATGGTTCTGTCAGGCACTTCATATACAGAACCTTTTAGGGGCTCATCATGGGATCATTTAATGCATTTAGTTAAAATTTTGTTTTAAATGGTTTTTAATTGTAATTAAATGTTGTGAAATAAGCAGCTCGCAAACATACTTAATCACTAGAAAACATGAACGTATTATGCAAATATTTAAGACATTTCTCCTTATATATAGAACCTTTTTGGCATAAAGCGTTCTTAAAAGTGAGTCTAGAACTCTAGAGTTATAAATAGACCCCCATTGAGCCCTTCGTGTCGTGAACAATCTTTGTAGTTCTAGTTTGATTAATATGAGTTCTGTGTTGTAGTGTGTTAGTGCTACTGTAGCCTGCTGTACTGTACAGCATGAGACCTTATTAAA
>CM040817.1:575000-684779 GCA_022828995.1 Vimba vimba
GGTCGTTGTCATGCTGGAAGACCCAGCCACGACCCATCTTCAGTGCTCTTACAGAGGGAAGGAGGTTGTTGGCCAAGATCTCGTGATACATGGCCCCATCCATCCTCCCCTCAGTACGGCGCAGTCGTCCTGTCCCCTTTGCAGAAGAGCATCCCCAAAGAATGATGTTTCCACCTCCATGCTTCACGGTTGGGATGCTGTTCTTGGGGTTGTACTCATCCTTCTTCTTCTTCCAAACACGGCGAGTGGAGTTTAGACCAAAAAGCTCTATTTTTGTCTCATCAGACCACATGACCTTCTCCCATTCCTCCTCTGGATCATCCAGACGGTCATTGGCAAACTTCAGACGGGCCTGGACATGCGCTGGCTTGAGCAGGGGGACCTTGCGTGCGCTGCAGGATTTTAATCCATGACGGCGTAGTGTGTTACTAATGGTTTTCTTTGAGACTGTGGTCCCAGCTCTCTTCAGGTCATTGACCAGGTCCTGCCGTGTAGTTCTGGGCTGATCCCTCACCTTCCTCATGATCATTGATGCCCCACGAGGTGAGATCTTGCATGGTGCCCCAGACCGAGGGAGATTGACCGTCATCTTGAACTTCTTCCATATTCTAATAATTGCGCCAACAGTTGTTGCCTTCTCATCAAGCTGCTTGCCTATTGTCCTGTAGCCCATCCCAGCCTTGTGCAGGTCTACAGTTTTATCCCTGATGTCCTTACACAGCTCTCTGGTCTTGGCCATTGTGGAGAGGTTGGAGTCTGTTTGATTGAGTGTGTGGACAGGTGTCTTTTATACAGGTAACGAGTTCAAACAGGTGAAGTTAATACAGGTAATGAGTGGAGAACAGGAGGGCTTCTTAAAGAAAAACTAAAAGGTCTGTGAGAGCCGGAATTCTTACTGGTTGGTAGGTGATCAAATACTTATGTCATGCAATAAAATGCAAATTAATTATTTAAAAATCATACAATGTGATTTTCTGGATTTTTGTTTTAGATTCCGTCACTCACAGTTGAAGTGTAAAAATTACAGACCTCTACATGCTTTGTAAGTGGGAAAACCTGCAAAATCAGCAGTGTATCAAATACTTGTTCTCCCTACTGTATATATTTCATCACGACCAGATTAATTCTCTAAATTGTCTAAGTTAACAGAATATAAAATATTGGATGACCTGTAATTTTCTTCTATTAAATTCAGCTAAGACTGAGGTATTACTTATTGGATCAAAAACCTGTACACAGAATCTCCTAGAATACAATTAGCATTTGGAAGGATGTACAGTAACTCCATCCTCTACAGTTAAAGACCTGGGTGTTATATTAGACAGCAACTTTTCGAAAATCATATTTCATATGTTACAAAAACAGCCTTCTTCCACCTCATAAACATCGCTAAGCTCTGGAATATGCTTCTGTTTCTGATGCAGGAAAGCTAGTTCATGCATTCATGACCTCTAGATTAGATTACTGTAATGCATTACTAGCTGGTTGTCCTGCATCCTCGATAAACAAGCTACAGTTAGTCCAAAATGAGTTCTTACTAGGTCAAGAAAATATGATCATATAACACAAATTTGATCATCTCTACACTGGTTACTCATTAAGTTCCGTATCAATTATAAAATATTGCTACTGACCTATAAGGCCCTTTCTGTAATACTGTTTTCAGTTTAACTGTGAATTGTTTTTGTATATTTTTTGCATAAGACTCTCAACTTGGCCTCGAGGTTTGTAGATGAATGCATGATAAAGATCAAACAACAAAAACAAAAATAAACAAACAATGACTATCTTCAACACACATCGGTGTGGTTACATGTAAAGTCCCTTTCAAGGAAAGTCTGTTCCCCCGGCGGCTATATTTGCAACGCCTCTGAGCAGCTGTGTCAGGCTTCATATATAATATCATTATAATTATGTATTTAATAGGGGAATCCTGAAATCCCGGTTAGGAACAACCCGAGGGTGAGTAAATAATGCCCGAAGTTTCATTTTTGGATGAACGGCTCCTTTAACTCACTTTTTAGATTCTGTTTAAAGCACACGGCATGTAAATCTCTAAGTTGCGGATTACGTGCTCATGAGAGCCTAAGTAAAAGCGCAAACAAAGACTCGTTTGTTGGTCTCTGATGTAAAGGAGAGATATGCAAATGACGAGATTATTAATAGTGTAAAGTTAAGCTATAAGCATGAATGCAAATACTATGTAAACCACCTGAACTCATTTCTGCTGAATCCTGCGGTCTGATTCCTCCTCTTCACTAGACATGTTTTCTGGATATTTACAGAGCAAATGGCAAATCACACAGATTAGACAAGCTTCAATAAAAGTTATTTTTTTTACCTGGATCTTTGCTGTTTTTCAAAGTGATGATATTTGGCGAATTGCATGGGGCTCAATTTGATCCCAACACCATCGTATTCACCCAAATCTGTACAGCCTTCGCAAAACACAAAGCTCTGCATGCACATTCATGATAAATAAAGGCTGACTTTGTGTGACACAGTGTGTATCCTTTTATTTTAGATGTACATCTCACAAAGCTGTCTCAGCACACAGATTAACATTAACACACTAAATATCACCAATAAAACAGCGGAAAAACTGAGCGAAAGAAAACAAGAGTTACTGTCACACTGAAGTACATGAACTTAATAAAGAATTGAACATGATTATCCACAAACAGACTGATGAGACTATATTGTAATATTAACCCTATAAAGCCTATCGAATTGTAATTGAGACTTTCTAAGGTCTTCTATCGTCTTGATTTTTTTATCAAGTAAAAGTCTTTTAGTATAATTATACAAACGTTTTTTGCTGCACTGATTTTTATCAAGTAAATGTAAGAATAACTTTGATATTGGTGGTGATTTTGTAGATTTCGTCTAAAGGTTCGATAAACCGTTTCAAAACGTTTCGGCGCTCAGTCCTCATAGTTGGAGCAGATGAAGTTGAGGGCGCGTGTTGGAGGAAGGCTGATCCAGCGCTGATCTCCTGCCGTCTGCATGGCTCCGACTCTCCGCTCAAGACTGCAGTCTCGCGGCCCGCGGCCGTCGCCCGCCGCCCAGTTCTGGTAGCACACCACCTCGCCGCGCAGCCACAGCCACATGTCCATGGCGCAGTAGTGGTGCAGACCCATCCACACGGCCGGCGTCGAGCCGTTCCGGGCCACGGTCTTCACGCGCCGCTCGATCTGCTCGCTGGTGACCGACACCAGATCCACGTGATTCTGTCGGCAGTATCTCATGGCTTCAGCCCAGCTCAGGTTCTGCTTGATGAGGGTGAACTGATCTGGAAGAGCCATCGACACACACCCGCATGTTCTGTGTCTGTCAACATTCCTTCTGGTGTTCATTCATGTTTATCTTTAAACATTTTAAACAATCTTACATTAAAGTGATTAAACTGAAAGAATTTGAAAGCTGAGACTTTGTTTCATATACTAAAGGATCAAAACTTACTGTGATTATTGGATGGCAGGAGCTACAAATAATGTTTAGGGAAGTTTTGTTCAAGAATAAACTGAAAACAGCTTCTAAAAGATTGATTCTTGATTGATTTAAAAATCCATATCAGTTAATCAAAATGAAAGCTTATTCTGAAGCATGGACTCACCTTCATAACAGACAAATGGAAACAGTGAGTCACAAGGCCAGTCCTCCCACTGTCCCCTTGTCGATCCGCTGGACACCATCACTGTGGCGTTTTCAAGGGCAACTCTGTTGTTGGGTTCACCAGAGGCCCAGTTTCTGAACGTCGAGGGGCTCTTGTCGGACCATTCCCATGCGTCTCTGAACAGGCCGACCCAGGCTGAACTGGCGCCGCTGGTGTTCATGACCTGCTGGATCAGCTGGTTCTCGTTCTGGTTCCTCACGCTGGTCAGATCCACATGATTCGCTCGACAGAAGCTCTGGGCGGATCTCCAGCTCATCGTCTGCAGCACAGAGACGAACCCTTCACTAGTGCCTGCATGCCAAGAGAAAGTCAACACCCTGATTTAGTGTTCCGGGTCAAAAATGACCCGCCTTTTAAATTGCTTATGAATTTCTCCTTATGCTTTATTGTCACCAGATATTGGGTTCAATCTTTTTGTCAGCGTTTTTTCTTTCAGTTAGCACAGACTTTGTGTTTCATCTTGCATCTGACTGATCCTAGGCCTCATTGATCTGAACTGATGTTTTTCAGATTCTTTGAGGAGGATAAGCTTGATTGAACTCTTTTCATTTAAAAATGGATGAGCATGAGCTCGGATCAATGAGACCTAAGATTAACCAGATCAACAAAGAAACACAAAACATGTGCTAATTGAAAGAAAACAAGAAAGCAAAAAGATTGAATCCAATGTTTGCTGATTTTCTTCCCATGTAATGATTAAGAGCCTGAAAGTTTTCTACTGCCAGAATGGTTTCTGTTGCGTGTGAACCTCTCACCGTTGTAGCAGATGAAAGACCTCAGTGAAGCTGAGTCATCGGCACGCCACAGCCCGTCCTGGGTCATGTAGGCGCAGTCCATGCTTCCGATCGTCTGATTCGGCGCCCAGTTGCGATACAGTGAACTTTGATTGGTGTAGAAGGTGGGATCGCCCAGAGACCACCTCCATTCAGTGCTGAGAGTCTTCATCAGCCCGATCCAGAAGCTTCCGTCCGTGATCCTCAGCAGATCGCTCAGGTCTCCGCTGGTGCTGACAGTGGCCAGATCACGGTAGTTCTGACGGCAGTATCGCTGGGCTTCGGTGCAGTTCACGGACCTCAGCACAAACTCATACTGACGCGGAGACGACGAGCTGAAGATGACTGCGGAGGGCACGGTTTCATTTCAGACAACAACAATAGGACGCATTTAATCCATCAAAAGTGACAGTTATAATATTACTTTTCAAGATTCCATTTCAGATAAATGCTGTTCTTTTTAACTTTCTATTCATCAAACAGTCCTGAAGAATAACATCCAATAACTTCCAGAAACCTGAAGCACCACAACTGTTTTCAACATTGATAATAATCAGAAATGTGTCTTGAGCAGCAAATCAGCATACTAGAATTATTTCTGTAATGGTTTTGTAATAATCTCTCACTGTTTTTACTGTATTTTTGATCAAATAAACGCAGCCTTGGTGAGCAGAAGAGACTCTTTCAGAAACACTAACTAATCTCACTGACCTCCAACATGCTAAGTGTATTTATAAAGACACACATCTGTACCTGAGAGCAGAAGCAGGGCCGATGCAGCGTCCAGGTCCATTTCTGAGGAGTTTGTGTCTGTCAGATCTCTCTGTCATCTGTCATCTCTCTCTCTCTCTCGCTCCACCCATCAAACACCATCCAATCACACATGAGACAGGCTTCATTCACTGCCACCTCCATCTCTGTTATGACAAACTTCATGACTAGATTAAAGCATCTGGACCTGATGGGATATTAAATGAAATGATTTAATGTGTTTGTGATTGCGTGTTTTGAGTCTTGTGTGGTCAGCTCCAAATGCAAGGCTTGAAATGTCTGTGCGTGATATATTACAGTGCTCATTTCCTCGATTACAAACCCTGAGATAGCCATGACAGAGAGTAGTGTTGATTTTGATTAATCCCAGATTCCCCGTCTGTTTGCTCTGTGGCCTCTGCCGTTTAGATTATTGTCAGCTATCATGTTGTAATGAAGCCATTGAGGTTTGAGTCAGTTGCTCAGTTTGGCCTCTAGATGTCAGTAAAGCTACACTGAAGTCTCGCTGCTCACAGGGACTGAGGACTGATTTCACATCATCAAGTGAAGTGTTTCTTACACATCTATTCATTTATTTCTAGATTCATACAGGTTTCTAATTTCTTCCACTCTCGACAACGCTTTAACTGCAGAAATGACAGTGATAATGGTGTATCAGTAAGCAGGCTCTTAAACAGCAATATTGCGGCTCTAACCAAACCAAACATAGTGAGACAGTTCATTGACTTCTCACCTGAGCTTCAACATGTTCAGCAGAATCGAGCGGCTTCATGAGGACTGTGGGCTTCCCTGGAGGCTTCCCTAACCCCTAACCCCTAACCCTAACCCTAACCCTGGAGGGGTTCGAGTGTCACTGACACTCACGTCCACATCACTGATCCAACAAACATACAGCAACAGAAAAGCATTCACAGCATCAATGTTCTAACTGTGTTTACAGCGACTGATTTCTGACACTGAAGTCAAAGCTTAAGACTTTATTCTGAAGAGCATTTCTGAGAGGTTTGGTACATACGGCCGTGATTTGTAATTATCTGAATCAAGTATTTCTATACTAGGCATTTCATTAACACTTTTGTGGATTATTTCAACAAACAAATGATGATTTAACCTCTATGACTGAAGTAATTGTTCATTTACAACAAAAACTTCTTGTTTATTGATCTGTTGTGTTAAAGCAACATGAGAGTGTGAGTGTTGCTGTAGTGCTGGATATCAGTCATGTGATCATCACGGCCCAATCACAGCCACCGCACTGATATTCAGATCAACAGCTCTCTTACTCATGTGATATGGATTAAATATTGGAAACATGATGAAAGCAGGAAGATCCAGATCTACAGGAGTGACGTTTACTGACTATTGAACGCTAAGATCCTCAGAGAGTCAGAACAATAGAAGAATGGAAAGAGTGTGTGAGTGAAGGTGGTTGTGAATGTGTGTAGGCGTGTGTAAGTTACAGGATCAGAGAACGACACCGTTCCTCCGTCATAGTCCAGATACACTCTCACACGATCAAGCTTCTGATCAACAGGAAAACCAAAACCTAAAGACAGTCCGCCCTGATGATACTCCACACTCCAGACATCAGTGTCGAACAAACCCCGTCCCTTCCTCTGGACTGATGCTGTAGTTACTCCAAGAGTCCACCATGAACACTCTTCAACCTCCACATCCCAGCAGTGTGTTCCTGAGTTAAAGCCCTCTGACCCCAGAACACACTCATAACAGTCAAATCTCTCTGGATTATCAGGAAGAGGTTGAGGTGAGCTGTCTCTCACACTGGTCAGATCATCAGACACGACGAGACGTGGATTCGCAGTGTTTGGATCCAGAATCACAGGAGCTGATGAGACACAATCAACAGAATCTTCATATAATGATCGACAGTGAACCCAACACAGATTATCATGAATTATTCATCATTGTATTGCCTCCTATAGTCTGTGTATCGGTTTAAAACAGTTCCCGTGCGTCGCTTGACGCCACTGGGGAACACCTCCGCGAGACCGGTGTCTGAAAGCTTATCCAATCACGGCAGTCGTATTGGCCGGCGACAGCCTATGACGTCACTACTAGAGCGACCCGGAAGCATATAAGGGGCGTCTAGAGAACATGTCATTCTCTTTTTGTCTTCAGGGACGGTCTTGTTTGAATCACGATCACCTGAAAAACATTCAAGGTAAAGATTATGGCTGACAAAGGTTTCAAGAAGTGTGTGGGTCCGACACCTTATTAAGACAGTGACTTGCCGCCACCTACTGTTAGTTTTAGTTTCATAATTAAAGTACCCTTTAATTAAAAATTAAAAATTAGAAATCATTTTATATTTAAATATTAAATAAAATAACAATCATACCATTTATGTAATTGTAAATGCAGTGTAAATGTATTAATAATTGTTTACAGATATCCACATGAGAAACAATTACCATCTGAATAGGGCTTTAGAAAGCAAAATGTTTTATTAATGCTTACTTTGTCCCTTTAGATAAAATGTGAGAAATAGCCATAAATGCACTTATGGAAGGGGAGGGGGTAAAAATGTTTTATCAATAAAATGTTCCCAAAATGAACCAAGCAATTATGTGGAGTAATTTTTATCATGATGTTCCATCAAAATCTGTGCAGTAGAGGGTTAATGTGTTAAATAGCCTGGACTATTTAGTGTGCAAAAATAATAATAATAAAGAATGATAAAGAAAAACATTAATTAAATACACTGATTAATAACAACAAAAAAATATTTATTGCGGTAGAAGACTGTGGCGTGGCTATCAGATGAAAGGGGGCCCTTGGTGTTGCTATAGCCCCAGGGCCCAAAGTCCTCTTAATCCGGGCCTGTGCACCACTGAGGCTCAGGTAGAGACAGATCAAGTGCTCCCTACCTTTGGGTCGGTTTTACGTACACTCCCTTAGAGCCTAAGCACTGCCCAGGCGGACGCCTGTGACATTCGGAGTGGTAGGCCTTACTGTGGGCCTCCTCGATAGTCTGGTAGCGTAAGGTTTGTACTCCCCTTGCTTCAAGGGTTGATAAGCACTTCTGCTGAGTACACTGCCCCTATTGGCAATGTGAAATAATTATACTCAGGCCCACAGATTCTGTGAGAGCATCTTTTTTTCTGACGCTAGCTCTGATAGTAGTCTTGCTATCAAGTAGTTAGGCCTTAATAGGCCCCCTTGAAGGCGGCTCCCCAGCGAGTTGGGTGCTTAGCATTGCAAAAGCATGGAGCCTCTCTGATTCTAGGCCAGAGCCTGGTCAATACTTACCAGGTTGAGCCTAGTACTCCAAACCTCATCTAGAGGTTTGTTCTGTAGAGTACTTAGTTCCCTAAGTCTGATCGGAAGGTCGAAGGACTCTTGCATGGCTTCCCTGTTAGATCAGCAAATAATGTTAGAGACTCTGTTTAGGAAACAGACAGGTTGTTGGCAAGACTAGGCCAATAAAGAAGACCAGGTCAGCCTCCCTGACGGCATGTGGGGTTGACTTTTTCTCCCTTAGAAAGTGACTGAATGGGGCTCCTCTCGGACCCTGGCCATGATCCCTTAAAGGAACCCCTTCCATTGGAAGTTGTTGGTTCCAAGCCTTTGAATGGCCTAGGTAGGCCTTTGTTTCATCGGAGGCCTCTTTGAGGCTTATAGCTTGTGCATTGTGACCTGAAGGGGGAGTGGTTCTGGCATTTCAGCGAAACAGCCATTTCTGATGTTTGTCACAGCCATTCTTGGCATGCACTCCCCTCAGCATAGCGGCGTGGGTATTTCGTTCCCCAATAGCGTCAATCGATGCAGTTCGAGTTCCCTTTCGAAAGGGAACGTCTCAGGTTACGACTGTAACCTATGTTCTCTGAGAACAAGGAATGAGGCCATGCCATGCCTCAGGGATGCCTGCTGAACAGTGCCCTCAGACGATAAGTGGATGACATGTTCTCTAGGCGCCCCTTATATACTTCCAGGTCACACTAGTAGTGACGTCATAGGCTGTCGCCGATCAATACGATTACTGTGAGTTGATAAGCGCTTCAGACACGTCACGCAGAGGCGTTCCCCAATAGTGCCAATCAACGCAGTGCGAGTTCCCTGTTCTCAGGGAACATAGGTTACAGTCGTAATCTGAGACATTTATTCTTTCTTTTGGTTGTATTTGACTTATTAACTAACTAATTACGTTGGCTTGAGAAAATAATAATTCACATTTAAACTGAAAGAAGCCCATTAGACTGAAGTCATTATATATAACATTTCTAAGCTATCTATCTATCTATCTATCTATCTATCTATCTATCTATCTATCTATCTATCTATCTATCTATCTATCTCAGATCTCCTGCAGTCAGACTCACTGTATTGGACGATGTCCTGCATCTTCTTCCAGACTCTGAACGGCAGATTGCCCAAGTATCGTGGCACATGAATCAAAGCTCCAGAAGCCATCTGTGGATCCGGCTGTGAGCTCTGGACTCTGGAAGAACATTCAGGAGTCAGAACTGCAGTGGCTTTGGATCAGAACCAGAGAGACCAGAGACAGGAGCAGATCACTCACCTTTCCATTGAGACTGGAAACTCCTGCAGAACAAACACACCATTTATCATCAAGAACTCAATCAATCATCAATCAATCAACCAATGATCTGAAATCAGACCTTCAGAAAGCAGACGTCATTGGCTTTCATCATCTCCTCCATGTCTTTGATTGTGTGTGAAAGAGCTGAGATGTGTGTGTTCATCTCCTCCAGCTCCTCCAGCTTCTCCTTCATCCTCTGCTGCTTCTGCTCCTCTTCCTCCCTCAGTGCAGTGACTGTAGCTTCTTCTTCATCTCTGAGAAACTGATGAAGCTTCTCAAACTGCTGTTTAATCTGACGCTCTGTGTGCTCAGCTTGAGACTGATATCAAAGCACATTCACTTCAATCATCTCAATCGACACACATTAACACTTCACATCAATATCAGAGATAAACTCGGATACCCACCAGCAAAAATAACACAAATACAGTTTTTATAGAATTGAAGCATGGTGAAAATGACACAATACATTACATAATTTCCCTACAAATTGATTGGTTCTTCATAGGCAAACCCTTCTCTTACTAGGTAGAAGCAAACTCTGTTTTCTTGATTACTTCATTGTTAGTCACAAGGTTAATCACAAGTTTTCAAACCCAGACATCTGTTGAGTTTCATGTCCCCTATTTGTTATGTATACACTCACACACTCAACGTCACAAGTTTTAGACCAAAGGTTTTGGAAACATTTAAGATTCAAAAGCATATGAATGTTGTTCAAGCAAGAACAATAAATGTTAGTTATGATTAATTAAAAAAATCCATCACACTCTTGATTCTGTTTCCTCACCTTGATGTGTTGAACTATTTTCTCAAACTCTACTTTAATGTTTTTATTGTGTTGAAGTTTCTTCTGTAAGGACTTCAGTGCTGTATTGAGCTCCTTCTAAAAGTGAACAAAAATACAGTTGAAGCTCAAGCAGCAAGACAAAGATTCAAAGCAAAGCACTAAATGCACCTCTGATCGGCTCAGAAAGCAGTTTCGGCTGCAGTTATTGCTGCTAAAGGGGGTGATTAGTTTTTCACACGGGTGATAGACGTTATTAATAAACTCTATTCTGTGTTTACTGATATTGCTTTTGTTTTGTGTTGCATTTAGTTTGAAGATCTAAAACTTAATCATGTAAAAAAAAAACAGAAGAAATCAGGATAGATACTTTTTTCACATTACAGTAAATGTCATATGAAGTTGAGTAAATATTGAGTGCATGCATGTGTCTGTGTTTATGACTAATTATGGTTCACATGAAACAAGAGACATTTGTCTTACCTCAAATATTGAAACCGCTTCACTGATGGGTCTGAATGTGTGATCGTCGTGTAGTTGTGAAGTAATACACACTAAACACACAGGCTGTTTGTCCTGCAGGCAGAAGAGTTTGAGTTTCTCACTGTGTGAACTGCAGATCTCCTCAGATCCTGATGAACGCGTCTCATTTCTCTCCTTCAGGAACGACTCGCACAAGTTTTTTAACGCCAGATTAACTGGAGGATCTTCTCTTGAGGATCTTCTCCTGCAGACCGGACACTCCTGAGTTTCCTTGGTTCTCCAGAACTGTTGAAGACACTCTTTACAGACACTGTGACTACAGGATAAAAGAACAGGAGCCTTGTAGATTCCACAGCACACGGGACAAATATAATCATCTTCAGCTGCTGAAGCCATTTTCACTCTTTGAGCTTGTGATGGATTTTTTAATTAATCTTTTTAATTAATGTTGTTCTTGCAGGAAAAACATTCATATGCTTTCGAATCTTAAATGTTTCCAAACCCTTTGGTCTAAAGCTCGTGACTTTGAGTGTGTGAGTGTATAAATAACAAATAGGGAACATGAAACTAGACAGACGTTTAGTTCAACCGCTTCAACCCAAGTCATGTGCGTGGGGGAAAGATCTACCACAAGCTCAGGCAATCTATTCAAACAATGCTTCTGTAAAGTTTTCTCTTCATTCTCCACTGATCGCTGATTCTTTATTGCTTTTCTGCTATAGGATTTCTTCAGGTAAATGTATTCAAAATTAACTTGCATTGAAACGTTAAAATATAATCAGGTCAGCCCAAGTTAAAATAGGCCAAGTTATTGTTTTAGTTGATTTTGATCCATTATTATTATTATTATTAATAAAAAAGGTTATGACTCCAAAAACTATCAGCCTAACTAATTTAAGTTTTAAATATTTTTGAAGACTTTCTCTAGTCTAACAAGAGTTTGCCACTGGCAGCGTTTGTCGCGCGGCTGAACCGTGGCTTGGCCACAGGCTTTCGAGGATGTGCTCAACTAAGTACTTTGACAGATTTTGTATATATATTTTTTTAAATAAATAAATATTGATAGGCAATTGATAACTGAATTATATGTATTACTATATATTATCAGCATATTTATTACATATTAGCACTCATCTCCATGAAAAACATTCTGTAAAACTTTACGAAATCATTTAGATTGTTAAAATATCCGATTCACATCTAATTCACAAACATTACCCATCATAAATGTTCTTCAGAAACGTCGCCTGGAGGAGGGAGCGGTCTGAGAGTGCTGAGCTCTGACAGATGCGTTCATCCGGTTTCTCTGGTAGTCTCTTCCTCCTCCTCCTCCTCTTTAGACATATCATCAAGTAAGGATCGTCTTCGTTTCATGCCGTGACCTCTCTGTGCTCTGGACTGGCTCTGGATGTTCTCGCACTGGTACGACGAGACACCAGGCCGTTCCACTGTGCAGCTCGCATGTTGAGGCTTATTCATTACATCCACAGATCAGCTGATTTGGTAGAGCTTGATTGGGATTTAGTCCACATGTTAGCTTACCCTAGCTATACACATACGAACACACCAGCAGTATTTTCCAAAGCTAATTAGTTTAGCTAACTAGATAGGCCACCTCTGCAGAGTTACACACGTGCGCGCGCTAACGTTAGCTGTTCTCTGGTTAGCGCTATAGCTTGGTGTTATCAAAAAGCACTGTCAAAACTTTAACATATATTTAACTGTGATCATTACTTACAGGCGCACACTAAATTATGAATCTATCGCGACTATATTATTAATCAAATGTAGACTTACATTGATAAGAGCAAACGTTGGCGACCACGGCCTGCAACTTCACCCATACACTGGTTCATCTGACGGGGGCAAAGTATATGCAGTGGGAGGAGCTTGATGTGGATCCAGCCCCACCCCCTGGATGTGGATCCAGCCCCGCCCCCTGGATCACGTGTTTAAGCACTTTGTATTTAGTTCAGAGGTTCTGGAGTCACCTTTTCATTACCACGAGACCTCGAAGTGCTTTGGGGGGAAATAGAGGAACTTGAATGCGATAAAAGGGTTATTGGAAGATCTTTTAACATTTAAGTGGTTCCTGGAAGATCTCTTATGTTAAAGCCAGCATCTGGAGGAACCCAATGGTTCAGTGAGGCCAGAATAAGATTATTATTATCCTATTATTATTATTATAGGCTACTTAAGTTTGATTCAGTATACATACCCAGGTGAAAAATACGTACTATTAAAAATGTACTTGAGTGTGTTTTTAGTAGACCTACAATACAAATATAACCTACTTTAATGCATTTTAATACATTTAACAGCTATAGCCTACGTCTTTTTCACCTGGGTAGCTTACATTAATTTAGTTTAGGCCTATTTTATTGATTAATTTAAACCTTAAACAACAACACTAAATAATAATAATATTAATAATAAAAATTAATTAATTATTATTGAATAAATAATAGTAATAAAATAATATTTTTTACTTCTTCAAAAATTATTATTATTTGAAGAAGAACCCGGAGGAGAGAAGTTGTATGCTGTCACGAAACTGCTGCTGTTCCTCTGCTGTCGTCGCTTCAGTGATGCTCGCGCAGTCACGCATGTGTTCGCGCTGCTCGCGCGCAACAAAGCTCAGCTGATCGATGTCATCGGGTTTGAAAGTAACGGCTCCTCTCATCAAAGCTCAGCTGATCGACGTCATCGGGTTTGAAAGTAACGGCTCTCCTCATCAAAGCTCAGCTGATCGACGTCATCGGGTTTGAAAGTAACGGCTCCTCTCATCAAAGCTCAGCTGATCGACGTCATCGGGTTTGAAAGTAACGGCTCCCCTCATCAAAGCTCAGCTGATCGACGTCATCGGGTTTGAAAGTAACGGCTCTCCTCATCAAAGCTCAGCTGATCGACGTCATCGGGTTTGAAAGTAACGGCTCCTCACATCAAAGCTCAGCTGATCGACGTCATCGGGTTTGAAAGTAACGGCTCCCCTCATCAAAGCTCAGCTGATCGACGTCATCGGGTTTGAAAGTAACGGCTCCTCTCATCAAAGCTCAGCTGATCGACGTCATCGGGTTTGAAAGTAACGGCTCTCCTCATCAAAGCTCAGCTGATCGACGTCATCGGGTTTGAAAGTAACGGCTCCTCTCATCAAAGCTCAGCTGATCGACGTCATCGGGTTTGAAAGTAACGGCTCCTCTCATCAAAGCTCAGCTGATCGACGTCATCGGGTTTGAAAGTAACGGCTCCCCTCATCAAAGATCAGCTGATCGATGTCATCGGGTTTGAAAGTAACGGCTCTCCTCATCAAAGCTCAGCTGATCGACGTCATCGGGTTTGAAAGTAACGGCTCTCCTCATCAAAGCTCAGCTGATCGACGTCATCGGGTTTGAAAGTAACGGCTCTCCTCATCAAAGCTCAGCTGATCGACGTCATCGGGTTTGAAAGTAACGGCTCCTCTCATCAAAGCTCAGCTGATCGACGTCATCGGGTTTGAAAGTAACGGCTCTCCTCATCAAAGCTCAGCTGATCGACGTCATCGGGTTTGAAAGTAACGGCTCCCCTCATCAAAGCTCAGCTGATCGACGTCATCGGGTTTGAAAGTAACGGCTCTCCTCATCAAAGCTCAGCTGATCGACGTCATCGGGTTTGAAAGTAACGGCTCTCCTCATCAAAGCTCAGCTGATCGACGTCATCGGGTTTGAAAGTAACGGCTCTCCTCATCAAAGCTCAGCTGATCGACGTCATCGGGTTTGAAAGTAACGGCTCTCCTCATCAAAGCTCAGCTGATCGACGTCATCGGGTTTGAAAGTAACGGCTCCCCTCATCAAAGCTCAGCTGATCGACGTCGTCGGGTTTGAAAGTAACGGCTCCTCTCATCAAAGCTCAGCTGATCGACGTCATCGGGTTTGAAAGTAACGGCTCCCCTCATCAAAGATCAGCTGATCGATGTCATCGGGTTTGAAAGTAACGGCTCTCCTCATCAAAGCTCAGCTGATCGACGTCATCGGGTTTGAAAGTAACGGCTCTCCTCATCAAAGCTCAGCTGATCGATGTCATCGGGTTTGAAAGTAACGGCTCTCCTCATCAAAGCTCAGCTGATCGACGTCATCGGGTTTGAAAGTAACGGCTCCTCTCATCAAAGCTCAGCTGATCGACGTCATCGGGTTTGAAAGTAACGGCTCTCCTCATCAAAGCTCAGCTGATCGACGTCATCGGGTTTGAAAGTAACGGCTCCCCTCATCAAAGCTCAGCTGATCGACGTCATCGGGTTTGAAAGTAACGGCTCTCCTCATCAAAGCTCAGCTGATCGACGTCATCGGGTTTGAAAGTAACGGCTCTCCTCATCAAAGCTCAGCTGATCGACGTCATCGGGTTTGAAAGTAACGGCTCCCCTCATCAAAGCTCAGCTGATCGACGTCATCGGGTTTGAAAGTAACGGCTCTCCTCATCAAAGCTCAGCTGATCGACGTCATCGGGTTTGAAAGTAACGGCTCCCCTCATCAAAGCTCAGCTGATCGACGTCATCGGGTTTGAAAGTAACGGCTCTCCTCATCAAAGCTCAGCTGATCGACGTCATCGGGTTTGAAAGTAACGGCTCCCCTCATCAAAGCTCAGCTGATCGACGTCATCGGGTTTGAAAGTAACGGCTCTCCTCATCAAAGCTCAGCTGATCGACGTCATCGGGTTTGAAAGTAACGGCTCTCCTCATCAAAGCTCAGCTGATCGACGTCATCGGGTTTGAAAGTAACGGCTCTCCTCATCAAAGCTCAGCTGATCGACGTCATCGGGTTTGAAAGTAACGGCTCTCCTCATCAAAGCTCAGCTGATCGACGTCATCGGGTTTGAAAGTAACGGCTCTCCTCATCAAAGCTCAGCTGATCGACGTCATCGGGTTTGAAAGTAACGGCTCTCCTCATCAAAGCTCAGCTGATCGATGTCATCGGGTTTGAAAGTAACGGCTCTCCTCATCAAAGCTCAGCTGATCGATGTCATCGGGTTTGAAAGTAACGGCTCTCCTCATCAAAGCTCAGCTGATCGACGTCATCGGGTTTGAAAGTAACGGCTCTCCTCATCAAAGCTCAGCTGATCGACGTCATCGGGTTTGAAAGTAACGGCTCCTCTCATCAAAGCTCAGCTGATCGACGTCATCGGGTTTGAAAGTAACGGCTCTCCTCATCAAAGCTCAGCTGATCGACGTCATCGGGTTTGAAAGTAACGGCTCTCCTCATCAAAGCTCAGCTGATCGACGTCATCGGGTTTGAAAGTAACGGCTCCCCTCATCAAAGCTCAGCTGATCGACGTCATCGGGTTTGAAAGTAACGGCTCCCCTCATCAAAGCTCAGCTGATCGACGTCATCGGGTTTGAAAGTAACGGCTCTCCTCATCAAAGCTCAGCTGATCGACGTCATCGGGTTTGAAAGTAACGGCTCTCCTCATCAAAGCTCAGCTGATCGATGTCATCGGGTTTGAAAGTAACGGCTCTCCTCATCAAAGCTCAGCTGATCGACGTCATCGGGTTTGAAAGTAACGGCTCTCCTCATCAAAGCTCAGCTGATCGACGTCATCGGGTTTGAAAGTAACGGCTCCTCTCATCAAAGCTCAGCTGATCGACGTCATCGGGTTTGAAAGTAACGGCTCTCCTCATCAAAGCTCAGCTGATCGACGTCATCGGGTTTGAAAGTAACGGCTCCCCTCATCAAAGCTCAGCTGATCGACGTCATCGGGTTTGAAAGTAACGGCTCCTCTCATCAAAGCTCAGCTGATCAACGTCATCGGGTTTGAAAGTAACGGCTCCCCTCATCAAAGCTCAGCTGATCGACGTCATCGGGTTTGAAAGTAACGGCTCCCCTCATCAAAGCTCAGCTGATCGACGTCATCGGGTTTGAAAGTAACGGCTCCCCTCATCAAAGCTCAGCTGATCGACGTCATCGGGTTTGAAAGTAACGGCTCCCCTCATCAAAGCTCAGCTGATCGACGTCATCGGGTTTGAAAGTAACGGCTCCTCTCATCAAAGCTCAGCTGATCGACGTCATCGGGTTTGAAAGTAACGGCTCCCCTCATCAAAGCTCAGCTGATCGACGTCATCGGGTTTGAAAGTAACGGCTCCCCTCATCAAAGCTCAGCTGATCGACGTCATCGGGTTTGAAAGTAACGGCTCCTCTCATCAAAGCTCAGCTGATCGACGTCATCGGGTTTGAAAGTAACGGCTCTCCTCATCAAAGCTCAGCTGATCGACGTCATCGGGTTTGAAAGTAACGGCTCCCCTCATCAAAGCTCAGCTGATCGACGTCATCGGGTTTGAAAGTAACGGCTCCCCTCATCAAAGCTCAGCTGATCGACGTCATCGGGTTTGAAAGTAACGGCTCCCCTCATCAAAGATCAGCTGATCGACGTCATCGGGTTTGAAAGTAACGGCTCCTCTCATCAAAGCTCAGCTGATCGACGTCATCGGGTTTGAAAGTAACGGCTCCCCTCATCAAAGATCAGCTGATCGACGTCATCGGGTTTGAAAGTAACGGCTCCCCTCATCAAAGCTCAGCTGATCGACGTCATCGGGTTTGAAAGTAACGGCTCCCCTCATCAAAGCTCAGCTGATCGACGTCATCGGGTTTGAAAGTAACGGCTCCCCTCATCAAAGATCAGCTGATCGACGTCATCGGGTTTGAAAGTAACGGCTCCTCTCATCAAAGCTCAGCTGATCGACGTCATCGGGTTTGAAAGTAACGGCTCCCCTCATCAAAGATCAGCTGATCGACGTCATCGGGTTTGAAAGTAACGGCTCCCCTCATCAAAGCTCAGCTGATCGACGTCATCGGGTTTGAAAGTAACGGCTCCCCTCATCAAAGCTCAGCTGATCGACGTCATCGGGTTTGAAAGTAACGGCTCTCCTCATCAAAGCTCAGCTGATCGATGTCATCGGGTTTGAAAGTAACGGCTCCCCTCATCAAAGATCAGCTGATCGACGTCATCGGGTTTGAAAGTAACGGCTCCTCTCATCAAAGCTCAGCTGATCGACGTCATCGGGTTTGAAAGTAACGGCTCCCCTCATCAAAGATCAGCTGATCGACGTCATCGGGTTTGAAAGTAACGGCTCCTCTCATCAAAGCTCAGCTGATCGACGTCATCGGGTTTGAAAGTAACGGCTCCCCTCATCAAAGCTCAGCTGATCGACGTCATCGGGTTTGAAAGTAACGGCTCCCCTCATCAAAGCTCAGCTGATCGACGTCATCGGGTTTGAAAGTAACGGCTCCCCTCATCAAAGATCAGCTGATCGACGTCATCGGGTTTGAAAGTAACGGCTCCTCTCATCAAAGCTCAGCTGATCGACGTCATCGGGTTTGAAAGTAACGGCTCCCCTCATCAAAGATCAGCTGATCGACGTCATCGGGTTTGAAAGTAACGGCTCCCCTCATCAAAGCTCAGCTGATCGACGTCATCGGGTTTGAAAGTAACGGCTCCTCTCATCAAAGCTCAGCTGATCGACGTCATCGGGTTTGAAAGTAACGGCTCCCCTCATCAAAGCTCAGCTGATCGACGTCATCGGGTTTGAAAGTAACGGCTCCCCTCATCAAAGCTCAGCTGATCGACGTCATCGGGTTTGAAAGTAACGGCTCCTCTCATCAAAGCCTCCGCCGTTTGTTCGGCTCTCCGTTACAAGGTTTGTAAACTCGCCAAATAAATATAAATACTCACTATTCAAACACACACAAATATAAACTAAATTTATTATACATTACTACGTTTTTACAGTGTTTACCACTCTAACCCTAACCCATCTGGTATGAAGGTTTTAGCCGCGATGCTAACTACGTTGATCTAATGAACAAATGGAAATTATTGACTTATTGTCTTAGATTGATTTAGTCATTCAATTCAACATATTCTGTACAACTGTGTCTTCAAATTGCTGATATACAGCCTAACTAATTTAGCTGATTCCTGCTGTCATTGGCGTTTGTTATGAATAACAAAAGCAGGTTAATATAGTTTGGTCTGTGTTTGTTTAGCCTAACTTTACTTACTACAGGTGCCCTCATTCTCTCAAATACCATTTTAAAGCCATTTAGTGGGCTATAAATATTATGTTGTGAATAATCAGCTTTGTTCTTTTGTTTCCCCAGAACAACCAGTTCAATGTTTCAGTGGCAACATTGAATTACAGTAAGTTACCTGCACCACATTCAAGTACTTATTGCTATGAACTTTCTCTGTGTGCAATTATATTGTTTGACGGTGTACTTGTGTTTTTAATCAGTTATTCTCTGAAAATCTTCCCTCATGCTCTCAAATCTCATTCATGTTACTCAGAAAAATAATATCACAGGTTTGGAGCCAATAATGCTATGCATTTTTTATAGGCTATACCTTAATTATATGCATTTTAATACAAGACATTTGAACCCTGAATTATAACTTCAAGTTTGGTCTTTTTCAACAAAAAAAGGAAAAAGGCAAGACTTGCAACACAACCCATAACACATGAGTTGTGAACTCAATGATTATTTTTAGGATCTTTTCTGGGACATTTTTGGAGCTTAACCATTTTTACATAAATTGTTGCATTGAATTGAACTAGACAAGTGTACATAAGAATGGTTTCATGAATGATTTACACAATTTTGTTCTGCTTGTGTTTCATGCAGTGAAATTGAACGGTGACAGGGGTCGCATTATGCCTGAGATCTGCTTTTGGGGTCCACAGACAGAAAGTCAAACAGGTTTGGAACGTCACAAGGCTGAGGAGATTATTTAAATTTCACAACTATCACTTTAATAACCTTACTAACAGTAAATTTTGTACTTTGCAGGGATCTCGGTAAGCTGAAATACAAGATTGAACAAGAATAAAAATCCTCCTGTAGACCTGAACATCACTGAAGTGCCTGGACCATCCACCAGAAAAGAGGAAAAACACATGGGAAATGAAGCTGATGCACCTTTTCACTTTTCTAACTCGTTAAGTACCTCACATGTCCCTTGTGAAGATTTTATAATTGATTGCATTTTATGTTGCAGCGAGTAAAGGTGCGTCACATTTGTGAATTTCGTGAAATTACACAGGCAAAAAGGTCCATTGACCATTGTCAGCAGTGTAGCGACGTGATGTATGAAGCACCACACACAACTGCTGATCGTGTGGATTCTTATTGAAATAACTGAATTCACCAGCGAACATTCACAGAACAACAGATAATTTTACTGCACCTTAACTCTGTTAAAATGGAAACTGTTTTTAGCTTGTTGTGACATAAGGAATACTGTTTCCGGGTCGAAGCCTCTACTTCCTCTATCTTGTTTCTAGATATTGAGAATACTCAACAATCATTTATGAGAAGTTCGAGCTCGGCCAGATTCGGACCACCCACACCGCAATGACGTCATTTTTACCGCGCACACCTTCGCGCTCGTGCGGACGCGTCGAGTATAAACCAGGCTTAAGGGCTCTTACAGAGTCAACGCGAGCAAGTGACGCTAGCGACGTGCTCCCTTTCATAGTCTACACGTCGGACGCAAGCAACGCGGGCGATACGTGAAATGCAATACACTACTACGCAACAGGGGGCAGCAGAGTCACTGGTGACTTTGCGGGGGACATTCCGGGTGATATTCAGATCAAAATGGCAACTGAAGAGGAGTGCATCATATTGCTGATTTTACGTCGTCGGCGGCAACGAAATAGGCAGCGCAGAGTTAGGCAGTGGTATGTTCGCCCTTTAAACGCAACAAGAGACGAGGATGGGGAGTTTGTGACTCTGGTGCTTCCCATGCGAAGGCTGGACGAGGAGAAACACTTTCAATATTTTAGGATGTCGGCGCCAAAATTTGACGAGTTACTTTCACGAGTCGTCCGCTTTCTCCCGGACACTCCCCAAAATCACCGCAACCCCATCGCAGTTTCTCAAAGGCTTGCAGTGACTTTGAGGTACCTCGCAACCGGCATCGGCCTGCAACCACTCGTGAGAGCGATGGAGGTGTGTTGGGCCACAGTGCATTTGGATCCAGACTGGCAGAGGGCAATTTCAATCTACCCGCCCCTGCTGTCCTACCAGGCACCACAACGCCCAGTCCTTTGTTTTTCCTGGGGGATGAGGCCTTTCCCTTACAACAGAACCTGATGCGACCCTATCCAGGTTAGCCTATATTCGTTCGGTGGGTTGGTATTCAGAAAATAGAATAATAGAAACAAAGTGTATTAAGCTTTTTACCCGTTATTATCAATCTAAATTAATCTTGTGTTTAATTTAACTTAATTTCGTTAAGTTCTTTATTTAAATTTCGTTTTTTATTTATTTAAATTTCGTTTTTCTTTAGGCTTTTTAAATTTCGCTTTTTCTTTATTTAAATGTCTTTTTTTCTTTATTTTAAATTTTGTTTTTCTTTATTTCAATTTCGTTTTTTCTTTATTTAGGCCTAGGCTAAATGTTGTTTTTTCTTTATGTTAAATTTTGTTTTTCTTTAATTAAATGTTGTTTTTTTCTTTATTTAAATGTTTTTTTCTTTATTTTGTTTTTCTTTATTTCAATTTCATTTTTTCTTTATTTAGGCTAAATGTCGTTTTTTTCTTTAGGCTATTTTAAATTTAGTTTTTCTTTATTTAAATTTAGTTTTTCTTTATTTAAATTTCGTTTTTCTTTATTTAAATTTCGGTTTTCTTTATTTAAACCTACCCTTTCAGAAAAAAATATTGTCAGAAAAATATTACATTAAAAGTACTGCTTAAGTTAACCAGACCTGTGTGTGTGTTGTTGGCATCAGCCAAGTCATCTGTTCTGTCTAGTTCCTGCATGACACTTTTTGTTTTCTCATTAAAGGCACGAACCTGAACGGGCCAGATACATGCCCGCCGCCTTTGTGGATTCGACGTCTGACACCGGTGAGGTCCAGCCTGGAGAGTGGAGGCAGCGCGTTGCGGGGGACCGGAACATGGTCGACGGACCACAGTGTTCAGTCGGCAGAGTCAGACCCTCCCGGAGAGCGGCACTTGTCAGGGAGCAGCTGGCTGACTACTTTTTATCAGATGCCGGCGTGTTTCCTCACCAGTTCAGTGTGCTACGATTGGGTGGCACTGACCAATACATTTCTAAAAGGTCACTTGGAAGCATGAGTTTTGATTTTTTACTTGATTTTAGCTCACATTACATATATTAACTAATGTGGTTTTATGTGAAAACAAATTAATATCCATATAAAATGTTCATACAACGGGCTACTACCTTGATAGTGATGAATGAATCCTAGCCAAGCCTATAGTGCCTATCCACAGAAATGAGTAACATTATTAGATAAAAAGGGTTTATCAAACATATCAAGCACGTAACTTGACCTCCACCATACAATAGGCCTGCTGAACAGCCCAGGCAACGTTGAAATTGTGACAGTGAATAATTCATTCATTTAACGCCTTCAATATCGGGAGACAAATTAAAAGGGCTCATATTGCCGCATGAGCTGCTTGATGTCGCGCATCAAAATAGCGCTTTGTTCCTGTGGGAGATTTTGTAGAAAATGGCACAGGTAATTACAAAAAGTGTAGCCTACTATTCTCAGTTAGTTTTCCCTATTCGCAAAAGTGCTTAATGCTACAATCAGGGTTGTAGTGGAGGCTAAACAAGTAACCTCAACAGTTTATCCACCACTGAGTTTTCAGAAACAGGCCTAGAGTTTATTCAAGTCTCAAAAGAGTTTATTCACAAAATGCAACTTTTAACATTCAGAAATCACACTATTATCTATTCACAATATGTAGGCTACACTCATCAACACCACTGATATTGTTATACATCGGACAATAATCTCTCTCTCTATCTCTCTCTCTCTCTGTGACTTCACACACACATGACGTTGATTATTCTTGCCTACCGAAAAATTTGACTCGGTAATTCTATGCTTCACGAACTCGTTCAACCAGCTTAGAGATGTCAGTATTTTGGGGTAGCCGAAACTGAGCTGCCCCGCACCACTTCTGCATGCCACCTTCCACTTCTTGTGCGCCCGTGTGAATTTGTCACGGGCACTTTTCCAGTCCGCTTTCACTCTGTCAACACTTTTTCCCATTGCGGTTGCAATCTCCCTCCAGGCATTATCCAACGCTATTTTATTTGCATGTAACTGAGACGAACTATCATACAAATGCGGACGTATTCGCACAAGCTTGCATAGTTTTTCCTCTTCGCCCGCCATTGTATTCAAGCTGTCTTCTTCTGTAATATGAAATAATGTACAATACTTGCAGTATCGCCCCCACCAACAACGCGTAGTATTGCATGCAACGGTCAACGCGTATCAAAAACTGGGATGACACATTTTGCTACGCTTAGACGCATAATGGCGGCCGAAGCGCAGCGACGCGTAGCCTTGCGGGCGCGGGCGCGTATCGATGCGTTGACTCTGTAAGAGCCCTAACACTCTGACCAATGTTTGCGTTTTGCACACGACGGCGGCTGTAGAGCGCAGAAGCTGTGGGCGATCTAGACATCCCACACCTGTATACTACTGGCATACTAATTGGGTCCTAAGCCCGGACTCATTTCTTCAGCCGGACCCGATTGTTCACCACACCGGACGCGAAAGAGCTAGTAGAGCTAGTAGAGCGCGAGCACATGTGAAGAGTTTTAACTCTCTCTTCTCTGTGTCAATAACATGCCTTTGAATGCAACTCTCTGCAGATTCACTTTATTTCCACATGTCTAATAATCCAAATGTAGTTGCATAAGGTACTATTATTATACAAACCAAAGGACAGGCAATGATTTCCGGGCTACAGATGGCAGAAATAATGCTCGTCTCTTCTGTTTTTGTTGCAAAGATAGCCTATCTACTTAAGAAATTAATGGTCATTTAACCCTTGTGTGGTGTTCACAACCCAATTACCCCTGTGGTGTTCCCGGACAAAAATGGCCGGACTATAAAAAATAGCTTATAAATCTCTCATTATACTATATTTTCACCCAATATTGGATTCAATCTTTTTGTCCACTTGTTCTCTTTCAGTTAGGACTGGTTTTATATTTCTATTTGCATCTGACTAATCGTAGGCCTCATTTATTTGAGAGTAGGCATCTCATTTTTGGAGTAAAAAAAACATTATTTTTGAATAATTTTGGAAATATTAAATAAAATCTGCAGAAAATTGGCACTGTTGATCACACTTGTCTACTTTAATTTTTCACTAGTAATTTTTTGAAAAACTTTTATTATGTACAAAATGGCACAGAGTTACACTTGTGGTATCTCAGCTCCATTAGATAGTCGCGTGAGTAGGTGCGCCTACCTTGAGCTGCGTTGAGAGGCTGCACCAGTTGTAAACAAAGTCCATTTACATACTTTAGATTGGCCATCATTAGCCAGAGATAGGCCAGATAAAGAGCTATTTCACTCAACATCCCGACGAAACACGGTAAAACACACAAACGCTGAGCCATGTCAGGAGTTGCTCACACAGAGTAGCGCCCCCCACCCCCACCACAGATTCCACCACACTTCTCTCCAAAGTGCTCACGTTTTAGAAACAAGAGACAAACATTTTTTTTTATTTGTGGCGCTCTTACCCTTTAGTAATGCTTAATTTCTCAGGCCTATATTAGGCATTTTCTATGACAAAAATGTGCTGTCAAAAATAAAATACCAAATATTATAATCAATATAATATTAATATTTGGATTGCCTCTTGTCTGTCATAACGTCACAAAGACTCGTCAGAGTCGTAGTCATACAGCAATGCTATTTTTAGTTAAAAGAAATAAGAATCGATGTTAAGCTGTTGTAATGGCATCCAAACGCCATCTTTCTGGAGCTGAAAAAAGGAAGAGGAGAGTGGTTGAGGAAGAAAGACAAGCTCAAAGTAAAGGTGTGTTCTTCTGACTTCTATAAATAGTGTGTTATTCATTGCTGTATTATTAGTTTTAATAATAATAATAAATGTAACAATGCCCATGATCACTGAGACTGGTCTGAGACTGAGAGGGTCTGATTATAATTTCACAAAGTCATCTGAAGCCATTCCATAGCTTAATGTGAGGGACAGAAGTCTATTTACATTTACGGAAACTCGTTTTCCCTCCTCTGCAGCTGTCAATCACTCTCCATTCAGTATACAAACAGCGCGGGCGCCTCGTCCGGTTACAGCAGGATGCACGGTAAAACTCTCTCCAATATGATATATTCACATTATAATGCTTGATTTGTAGATAAAAGGCTGTGGATTTGCATAAAATGACTTTATACTGTGTATTTGTATTTTATGTTTGTCGCTGTTTTTAAACGACTCGCTACCGTGTGCTTGTTAGATCCATTAGCACCTCAATGCAGTACATGAGATCCAGGGGGCGGAGTTAGATCCAGATATAAGGGAGATGGGTAGGTTTAGGGGTGGGTTTAGGGATTAAGGGGTGGAGATGGGTAGGTTTAGGGGTGGGTTTAGGGATTAAGGGGTGGAGATTGGTAGGTTTAGGGGTGGGTTTAGGGATTAAGGGGTGGAGATGGGTAGGTTTAGGGGTGGGTTTAGGGATTAAGGGGTGGAGATTGGTAGGTTTAGGGGTGGGTTTAGGGATTAAGGGGTGGAGATGGGTAGGTTTAGGGGTGGGTTTAGGGATTAAGGGGTGGAGATGGGTAGGTTTAGGGGTGGGTTTAGGGATTAAGGGGTGGAGATTGGTAGGTTAGGGGTGGGTTTAGGGATTAAGGGGTGGAGATGGGTAGGTTTAGGGGTGGGTTTAGGGATTAAGGGGTGGAGATGGGTAGGTTTAGGGGTGGGTTTAGGGATTAAGGGGTGGAGATTGGTAGGTTTAGGGGTGGGTTTAGGGATTAAGGGGTGGAGATGGGTAGGTTTAGGGGTGGGTTTAGGGATTAAGGGGTGGAGATGGGTAGGTTTAGGGGTGGGTTTAGGGATTAAGGGGTGGAGATGGGTAGGTTTAGGGGTGGGTTTAGGGATTAAGGGGTGGAGATGGGTAGGTTTAGGGGTGGGTTTAGGGATTAAGGGGTGGAGATGGGTAGGTTTAGGGGTGGGTTTAGGGATTAAGGGGTGGAGATTGGTAGGTTTAGGGGTGGGTTTAGGGATTAAGGGGTGGAGATGGGTAGGTTTAGGGGTGGGTTTAGGGATTAAGGGGTGGAGATTGGTAGGTTTAGGGGTGGGTTTAGGGATTAAGGGGTGGAGATGGGTAGGTTTAGGGGTGGGTTTAGGGATTAAGGGGTGGAGATGGGTAGGTTTAGGGGTGGGTTTAGGGATTAAGGGGTGGAGATGGGTAGGTTTAGGGGTGGGTTTAGGGATTAAGGGGTGGAGATGGGTAGGTTTAGGGGTGGGTTTAGGGATTAAGGGGTGGAGATTGGTAGGTTTAGGGGTGGGTTTAGGGATTAAGGGGTGGAGATTGGTAGGTTTAGGGGTGGGCTTAGGGATTAAGGGGTGGAGATGGGTAGGTTTAGGGGTGGGTTTAGGGATTAAGGGGTGGAGATTGGTAGGTTTAGGGGTGGGTTTAGGGATTAAGGGGTGGAGATTGGTAGGTTTAGGGGTGGGTTTAGGGATTAAGGGGTGGAGATGGGTAGGTTTAGGTATATGTAAGGTGGGAGGAGTTGGATCTGGATCCGACTCCTCCCCATGGATTTCATGTTCTGCAGTGAGGACCATCTCGTTAGATCACACACATCACAGGGACTATGAATCGGCGTCAAACGCAAAATAACTGGAGTCTAAAACTGTGAAGAAACAAATGATCAATAAACTGTTGGACAGATATACACTAGGATTTTGTGCGCTCGACATTTCTTCGCTTTGTGCCGTGAACTTTTAAATGGGCACTAGCGCAGCGCTGCACACTGCGACTCCACGCTGCTTTGAGCACATCATTCTGCGCCCGCGATGCGCATACGCGCTTTGTGCGCTCTGTTTTGAAGCGTTCATGGTTTTGCGCATTGAAAGAATATTAAAAGGCTATATTTTTTACCTAGCCTGCACAATACATTTAAAATAAGCATAATTTAATTGTATATTATTTCTGTGTAGTGTAGTGTAGGCTATATAAATATATACACGAGGGCTTCGATAACCTCTGTCTCTTTTGACCATACATGTGTTTGCATCCCTTTATCTACCCATGCATTTTGTAAAGACTCTTACCCTCTGATGAAGTAATCGTAGTTGTTTAAGTTAAGGCGGCCTGACAATAATGGTCATTTAATAATCACGATTATAATTTTGAGCAAAATAATCGTGATTATCAGTTTCATTATTATCATGCAGTCCTAACCCACACCAGCCATTCTCCCTCCGCGATAAAAACAGGTTTCTCCCTCTTTCCTAATTAATATTTAAACCACCATAACAATTATAAATAATGCAAAACATTTTTGTTATTGTGATCATCATAAAGGCCTTAAGCTGAAATGTAGTACCGCATTTCTAGTCATTATGCATAACTGTAACAGTATCTTATGAGGTGATTGACGACTTTGTAAGAAGTCACGCAAAGTAAAAGTCTAAATCTGTAGCCTTATATTTTATTAAAGAATTCATTTATTTCTTATTTGATTTAGTTTTTATGTACAATTTATTTATATAATATGTGTTTCATGTATATATGTTTAGTTTCATTTTTCAAGCTCACTTGCACTCGATTGTTTAAATTCGTGTAAATATTTTTTCATGTGTACGTTGAATGTTACACTTAAATATTGACAATCTACAGCGTAATTCTTTTTTATATATACACTACAGGTCAAAAGTTTGGGGTCTGTAAGATTTTTAATGTTTTTAAAAGAAGTATCCTATGCTCAACAAGGCTGCATGTATTTGATTAAAAATACAAACAAAAACAGTAATATTGTGAAATATTATTATAATGTAAATCATCTGTTCTCTATGTGAATATATAGTAAAGTGTAATTTATTCCTGTGATCAAAGCTGAATGTTCAGCATCATTACTCCAGTCTTCAGTGTCACATGATCCTTCAGAAATCACTCTTATATGATGATCTGATGATCAAGAAACATTTATGATTGAAAACAGTGGTGTAATTTTTTTTTTCAAAATTCTTTGATGAATAGAAAGTTCAAAAGAACAGCATTTATTTAAAACAGAATATTTTCTAACATTATAAATGTCTTTACTGTAACTTTTGATCAGTTTAACTCATCCTTGATGAATAAAATTATTGATTTATTTTATTTCTTTCACCCAAAAATAAAATTAAAATTCTTACTGACCACAAACTTTTGAAGGGGTCGTGTTTAATGTTACAAAAGCTTTAGATTTCATGCTGTTCTTTTAAACTTTCTATTCATCATAGCATCATGAAATATGTAAAAAAAACTGTTTTCAACACTGATAATAATCATAAATGTTTATTTAACAAACCAAACCGTTTGAAAGTCGGTAGAAAGTTGAGCAAGTTATGGTTATTTAAAAGTACATGCCCCATGTTACGAGTGAGCGAGCACACTGTGGTAAGATGGCCGCCGTGTGCGGACGTCGACCTCCATTGGCCAGCAGCGCGCACGAGACATCTAGCCTTTATATGATATCTATGGCTGGAGCTGTCGGCTGCGGGTGCTCGTCCACACGCGTCACTTCCGCGTCCCTCAGTTCCCATGGCAGTCCGTGGGAGAGTCGTAACTCTCTGACCAGTGTGTCTGCGTTCCGCACACGATGGCGGCTGTAGAGCGCAGAAGCTGAGGCGATCTAGACATGATTCCAGCTAGTATGCTAGTAAGAGCTAGTCGGCTATAGCCGCGTCTCTTCTTCCCTCACTGGGTCTCAGCGTCGAGTCTTCTGAGGCGAGGAGAGCAGAGGTGGGTAGTAACCAAGTACATTTACCTCGTTACATTTACGTGAGTATTTTCTTGGTAAAATTGTACTTTTAAGAGTAGATTTGAATGTGGGTACTTTTACTTGAACTCGAGGACATTTGTGGTGTTATTCCAAGCGCGCTGTGTCTTTTTTGTCTGGGCTTGATCGATGCTCAATTCACAAACGAATCACTCTTTTGAGTCGACTCTGTTCAAAGACTTCATCAAACAAGTTGTGTAAGGGAATTTTTACATTTAGATGTGTTCTTAACTCTTAGATGTGTTTTAACATATAGATGTGTTATTTTGCTTCTAGATGTGTATCACTTGTATTAACTGAACATTTAACATTGGACATTTATTTGTACTCATGAAGCAGTATTAAAGATATATTTAGAAATGCATAAGTTAGGACAAGCTTGCTGGAACAAAATGTTCTGGGTGATAGAAGGCTTAGTAGCAAATAGACTGTGTACAACAAATGTCAAAGTGACCTATTGTACTTCAAGTGTGAAAAGTGTGTGCGCAGCTTTGATGAAATTAGAGATAGGCAAAATGTGTGAATTTAAACAGCAGCTAAACAAAAACAGGAAACCTTTTGCAGACGTGATATTGCTCTGTCTAGATTTAATTTGGGTTGGACAAGAGGTCTTGAACAAAGATGTTTCCTTTTAAGGTAAACAAGACTTGATGCAGCCGACCCAGGATGTGTTAGGGGTATATAACCATGGCAAGGGGAACTAACCTTGCGCTAACCTCTACTTATGATAGTAATAGTCATTTAAATTAAAAAAAAATCTAAATAATATAATTTTATATATATGACGACTTCATGATGCAAAAGCCTCCAAGTGCCATCTGAAATGTTCTTCTAAAAGAGCATTTTTATCAAGCTTGCATGTTTATGTTCAGTTATTTCACTTAAATGGCAATGAAAAGTACCTATTAATTGTCATTAAAGTGAAATTACTGAACTTAAATATACAAGCTTGATAAAAATGGCTGTTTTAGAAGAAAACATAATGTTTTACGAATAGTAAAATGTCTGTTTTTGGAAACCACATGAAACCATAAATGTTATGGAAATTTTTATTCTAGCCAGCTTATACCATGTTAAAGAAACTGCAAGTTGCACATCATCTTCTTCCTTACCGCTGAAGAACGAGGTCAAAGTGACACTTGCAGAAATAACAGTTTGTTCTTTCTAAATACAGATACGCTCGCTTGCACTGAGAGTGAAAATATATGCTCTGGAGTTTTTTAAATGACGTGTGTGTGTGTGTGTGTATGTGCGTATAGCAAAGGGGTGTTAGACTATGTGTGAAAATAGAAGTAAAGATAACAACGATACACGGGTCAAACTATGGGAAAACTGTGTTTATTTATGCGTTTATGATTTGAACTGTTTTTCTTGCCATTATTTAAACTTGGAAGAATTTAAATGATTTATATTATTTTCTATATTTCTAGATACCTGTATGTTAATGAAGGAGCAGAATAATGTTATGGGTTAGCAATACAAATTATTAAAAATAATTAATGAATTGGCATCAGTTACTGTACGGTGACTAGATAGACTGACATAAATGCTTAGAAGTGTCATTTATTGTAAAAACAAACTCACGATATATTTTTGATTTTGGCAGATCAGCTCCTCCCACTGTAATCACATCATCAGTGAAGCTCCTCCCACTGTAATCACATCATCAGTGAAGCTCCTCCCACTGTAATCACATCATCAGTGAAGCTCCTCCCATCAGTGAAGCTCCTCCCATCAGTGAAGCTCCGCTCATGTTGTAATTCATCATCAGTGAAGCTCCTCCCACAGCAGTCACATCATCAGTGAAGCTCCGCCCATGTTGTAATTCATCATCAGTGAAGCTCCTCCCACAGTAATTCTCCAATAAATGCTGTAATCCCCATCAGCTACGAGTGAAGACGAGCATCAGAGCATCAGGAAGAGCTGAAATCTGCCAAGACTGAGTTCATTAAAGAGGACAGTAAGAACATGAGTGATCCAGAATCCTGCAGAATGAAACACACTGAAGATCCTGAAGAACAAAGAGGTTGGTGTTTATTCCTCATTCATTCCTGATGCTGAAGAACATTCATGTTAGAAACATTCAAGCACTTCACCACACTTAGATGTTACTGTTATTCTAACAGACTGTCTAGTTTCATTTCCCAAACTGTGTTATTTTTACATACATACATACGCACACAGTCAAAGTTCTCCATTGGTTTCGTCATAGTACATCCTGTTCAAATTGTTAGATGTTAAAGTTATAAGGTTAGATGTTAGAAACATGGTTAGTTTAATATACAGTTTAAAATTTCCACCAAACATCATTTCAAACATACCATAGTATATATTGCTTTAATAACTTTAGTAGATCTTGAGTCAAGTTCAAGTGTCCTTTGCTACATTTCTAATCACATTGATCTATTGGGCCTTGAACAGGCTGAAACTGCTGCTGGACCAATTAACCATATTTTACTAGCTTTTAATTCAAGCAGGCGATTGTTTTACTTAGTCAGATCTATTTAAGGATCTGTGTAATAAAATCTAACCAAAAAAAAAAAAAGTTCTAATGTAATTTTTATCCTTAACACAAATATCAACAATTGTATTATTTTGTTTCAAACAATGTCATTATTTTAAAATTAACTCTCACCGAGCTGTTGCCATGATAATAGCTTTAGCTTCTGATACGCCATTTAATCATTAATTACCTATCCTAAAATCCCAATTTTTCCAGAATTAACTGATGGACATAACATGTCCTGCCTCTATTTGTTGGCAATGTGCAATAGTTCATAATGGATCCAGTGATCCAGATCATTAAATCTGTAACTTCATTGTGAATTAAGAAAGCTTTTTTATAATTTTGCTTTATGAGCAAATATTCTATTTCACTGAAATGTCTCAACGGTTTAGATTAATTTTGTGCCCCTACATAATTCTTTTAACACGTTGAAGACCTTTCTCAACAAAACGAGTCCATATTTCATCTCTGGAAGCCTGGCTAAATTAGCAAGCACTGTTACTGTATCCCTAGCTAGCTAGACCCGCAGTCACCTCTCAGATATCAAATACAGACTTTAGACAATACAAGAAAGAAACATTTCAATAATCACACTGGTAACTTTTTTAACTAATAATAATCCAGAAATTAAATATGTTTCCCAAAAATCAATCTCCTTTTGAAAGTATTTCTTTTGCTATTTTAGCAAATGGAAACACCTAAAATATATTTAATGTAGTCATTAATTAATCGCTATAGAAACCTACCCAATTATCCATTCGGACCTAGTCTGACAAAGTAACTTATCACCCATTCTCTCTTATTAGAGAATTTTTTTAGCAAGTTTTTCAACAATAGTCCCTAGATTAGGCTATTTATTATCTTTACAGTAATGTACCTAGTTATTCGAACGGTAACAACTTTTCTGGCGAAGCCACTGAACGCAGACACACTGTGGCGTTCCCCTTGCGACAGTGTCTAAACGTTAGGATATTTATTTTCAATTGTCCGATGCAGTCGCCATGTGTTTAAGTTTAACACTGTGAACGTAAACCTTTTCAAAATCAAATAGATTAAACACTTTAAATTATAAACGTATAGACCTTCAGTTGCAGTTGAGAGAGTCAGTTTAAATTTCTCAAATGCAGTTTGTCATTCATTGCACAATTTAAATTTTTCAAACTTTTTGTTGTTGCTCATAAGCTATTTAAAAGAAGATTTCGAAATCTTCTCACAATTTTCGATCCATGAAAAAAAAATCAATAAAAAAAGATTTCCATCTCATACCCCAGGTGATGGCAGCATGTGATTTCAAAAGTCTATCAGATGCATTGTTTCTACTGAATTTAGAAAATTACCTTTAAATGAAATGGAGTGACCAATATTGTTTCTTTTATAGCCATAATGTCTTTTCCAGAGAATTCTGCATCAATGCATGCTTTTACATAGACCTCGCTGCCATATCCAGATTGGTGAATCATCTTCAAATTGGACACTCAATTTCATTATCATGCTATGCACAATGCACAACAATTATCTTAGTTAACATAAACCATTGACTCTTATAATGTCATGGATCAAAAACATTTTTCCACACTGTCTCCCAGGGATAACGGGATACAAATTCTAGACACCTTCAGATAGAAAGTATAATTACATTTAAACATGTGCAGTTAATATCTTATTATTTATTCATTACTTTAAGTGATTGCCTAAATTCAATTGCTTAAATTCTATTGCTCAGTTTTATATATCTCATATACATAAATACATAATTAAAGTCTAACTCATAAAAGTTTCTTTATGATTCAAAATTTCCTAATTATCACAAAGTATTTCACATGTGCAATATTCCTATTATTATCATTTATAATTTTAACAATTTCTGCATTGTTTAATTGATTTCAAAATGTAAAAACGAATAAATCTCAGGATAACAATATTGATCTATTTATCTTGTTTCCACATTTCTTTCTTTATCTTTCTTTATTAACCTTTCGGTAACACTTTATAATAACGATCAGTTGTAAGTCATTTATAAGTGGTTAGTTCATGATGAAGTGATATGTTAAGTATTGGATGTATGTAGCAATTAGAGGGTGCAAAAAGTGTTGTAAATGCCTTGAATACACATACAGATCATTTGTAGGTATATTTTAGATTAGGGGATGCAGAAAGTGTTGTAAATGAAGTGAGGACAACGTGGTTCCTCGTCCCCCGACAGAGGGAGATTCCAGAGTTAACCCTCTGGGCCCTGGAGGTGTTCTGACATGCTCTGACATTTGTGCTTATATCTGTTACTTGTGGCATTTTCATGGCTAAAGTCTGATTACACTGTATTCAGCACAAACTCTGCTACAATAATATATCAGCAGCATGTATGTGAAAGTTTGTAGCTTTGAGATAATGACATTTATGCGTGGTTTGTGAAAATACAAAAAAAAAAATTCTCACTGGAAATAAAGCCATGAAACCCATACTGATTATTTCTTCATGGGGCAAAAATTCATTAAACAATCATCAACTGCGTAAGAGACACTCTGAAATTCAAATGATCATTAAAAAGTATTCTTGCAAGAAGGCCCAGTTGCCACACAGAAGTCTTTATAGGGTTACTTCAGGATTTAGCATTAAGCTTTGTATTAGTAGAAAACCTGTAGTATTTTCGAATTACCGTGCTTTCCACCCTCATATCCCCCTGAGACGAGAGATTTATGTATTTTTTGTCTGGAAAAAATCCTCCGATGACGCAAAAATCGTCATTTTGCGTCATCGGAGGATTTTCTGGCCAGAGGCTAAAGACTACAGCCAGTAGATGGCGTTGTTCCGCATGTTTTCAGCCCGCCCATAGAGGCTGGGATCTCACTCACAGAATGCACACAGTCAGCCATCTTTCTTTGGAAGCTAAGCTAGCAGGCTCTTGTTCTGTGGAGAATGCTGAATAGTTGGAGAAAGCTGAGTAAGTAGGGGTTATATCCTCCTTTTCCCGGACTTGTCCGGCGGGCGAGATCGTTCAAAATGTCCGGGATTCGGCTTTTGCGTTCTGCGGTCGCCATTCATTGTTTACATGCACAACTCTTGTTTCAATCTAACTGAATTCATTCCGATTGGTGAATCTGAATGTAGTGTTTACATGAACGCTAAACAAGTGATCAGTTGATGTGCGATTTACCATTGCTAAGAAAATTCCCGCACCTCTGTTGCGAGACCGGCGCGTCTCAGTAATGACGCCACCGGCCTCGCGCCGTTCTCCCGCGGCCGTCAGCCTCGTCCTGCTCGCCACAGTAAACATGATGAATGAATGGCGACTCTGACCCTAGAAGTCAGATGTCCCTTCTCATTCTGCCGCCTCCTGACGTCCCACCTGTTACCCAGCATTAAGAGAAACACATACAGGTCAGTTTTACCACGTACACCACGTATAGAAGGTCATTTCAATGTTTTACTGAAAGTCAATGAAACTCAATACGGCAAATCAATGAAAATCTAAATTTTCCATAACATTCACAAGACGATTGAAAATTGTATGATGTAGCCTAGAATATTTGCTCCAAAACTATGTGAAAATCACCCTGACTGCTCATTCAGATAAGACAATATATTGATTTAAAATTTGCAAGACGTGTTTTGTGTGAGAAAGCTTTATGCAGGGAGGCGTGATCACGTCATTAATATGTATTGTTTTCACACCTGAGAAAGACAAAGACCCTCCCCTAACGACTCGATTAGGAGCCATATATATAATAATAATAATAGCCTATAAATCGTTAAAAAGGAACACTTCAGTATCTCATTTCTTAATGTCATAACGAAATAAACATTTGGAGTAAAAAAAATGATGCCGATTGTACCGCTCAAAACTATTAAACTAATTATGGTTACCATATTATACATCTACGTTTGAGCAGATATCCACAAACACAGTATTTAACCGTAAACACGGTTCTAAACATTATAATATTCACCATAGTATACACTAGTGCTGTAGCGGTGCGTCGATGACGTCAAAATTACGTCAACGCTGCTTTTATTTATTTATTTTTGCACCATTCCCGGAGGTACAGCTCGCCACACACACACACACACACACCGCCCGCCGTGTTATTCTGTCATTCTCCCTTTCTTTCCAAACCGAGACAAACGCCAGTGTCCTTTCTCTGCAGAATGCGATAAATCCGGTCAACCAATCACAGCGCACCATTCCACGCACTGTAAACAGTAACGGCGGCAATTTTACAGCTGATCGCCGTCAAGAAAGTTCAGGAGGCAGTTCTTAGCGATGGCTGATTGGCTGATTGAATGTAGCCTATGTTTAACGTTAGTCCAGTACGTGCCTGTATATAAGATTAGTAGTTCAGTCTGAGGCTGTCATATGTGTGGATCAACTTACTTTGTTGCATATTTTCAACAGTTTCAATATGAAAAATTACTTTTATATTGATTCAATGGATTAATTGCATTTTGAAAAAAAAAAAAATGTCATGAATTTATTGCATCTTTGGGAAAAAAAAAATACACAAAAGGGAGATAAATGACAAGCCAACCACTGAAGGGTGTAGGAAAATGCAAAATGTCATGAAACAAACTATTGAGAAGTAAATAGATGTCTAGTTTACACAGAGTACATGTCTTGCAAATAAAATTCAGTTGACTCTGTTGTCCATGACTGACATTTATTTACTACCACCACCACCTTTGTAACTCACCAAGGACAACAACTGGCCCTTTTGAATGTAGCTGGGCAATTATGGCTGATCTTTTCTCATTCCAGAACTCTGTTATACTGTCAACACAGTAGTTGTTTTGTATGGCAAAGAAAGTTGACCGATCAACCATACCCATGTTCATGAACTTAAACAAAAGTGCTATTTTGGCATAGTTGTTGCCTGATAAGAGTATGTTGTTGGCCAACATAAAGTCTCCACTTGACATTTAGTGGAAGACATTCATTCGCCATACAGTGTGGCCACGTGGACACATCTATGATAGCATGAAAAGAAATGAAGATTATATTATTCCTCCCCAAGCAGGTTAGTTAGCTAGCTAGTTCTACGTAGGGCTGGACTATAAATCGGCTACAATTCTCATGCACATCTCGTCAGTAAATCCGGTTCCGTGATTAGTAGCAAATAGAGCGCCATTTCGGATGGAGCGGCATTTACTACTAATTGATTTATCGCCCAGCCCCAGTTCTACGTTCTTTATTCACCTCCAAAAAAAGGGTTGTAGTTACTAGTTCAACAAATGCCTGAAGGCACGTTTTTAAATACAGTACATAAAATACAGACTTATGAACTAAGAGATGTTGACTATAAAAGATTACAAGCCAATCGCCAGGACCACAACATTGCAGTTGTTTGTGTTAGCCACATGTAGCTGCTAATATGCTAACGGCAAGAGCTCATAAAGACCCGTTAGCTTTGTGGTTTTACTGTCGTGTAAATGACAAAAATACACCATAACATGTCGACACGGGTTAATAGTTCATCGGCTTCTCACCTGTCCAGCAGAAAAAAAAAATGGCACAGCCGCATCTGTTGGTAGTCCTTCCTGGTCCTTCAGTTGCCGCCAGCGTTTGAAAGCAGCGCCTAGAATGACCCTTGTTTTTGCCTTTTCTCTTTCAGCCGTTTTGTTTGCAATTGCTCTAATATAGGTTTCCTTGTGTGTGCTGGTGTCTTGTCTGCCATTCTCCAAACGGAAGCAACTTGCACTTACTTTCTCTCTCTGTCTCTCTTTCTGGTTTTATTGGCGGATCGCAACCAACTTGTTCAGGTGCATACCGCCACCTACTGTACCGGGGTGACTTGCACTTACTGGCCCTCATTTATCATTCTTGCGTAGAAACAGGCGTATATATTGGCGTAAGATTATGCTTACACTCCTCTCATCGCCTGATTTATGAAGCTGTGTGTACCTTTGAAATCCAGGTGTACGCAATACCTGCGCTTGATAAATGTCGCGGCTGAAAACGATCGTCATTAGAATAACACGCCCTATATATTCAAGTCTCCGCTCCCCCCACGCCCTCATTTTACGCCATGGACACACGGAAGACGGCAAAGAAGAGAAACTTCTTTGAGAAAGAGAAAGCGAAACCAGGAAGTGGAAAGAAACCAAATTGATTTCTAGATTTTTATTATTAATGACGCTTATTGTTATTTAGAAGAAGAATGTCGTTATTATTATTATTATTATTTGTATTATTATTATTATTATTATTATTATTATTTAAAAGAAGAAGAATGTCTTTATTTTGTCAGTCTGAATTTTTTTTTGGTCATTGAAAGCCTTTCATTACTAAACCCAGTCCGTGCACACCTGCCGGGCCTAACCCTGGCCTAACCATCGTTTCAAAGAATAGTACAACGGCGAGCGCGTCGAGTATAAACGCCTCGTCCGTTTGGGAAGGTGCGCGCGCAGTCTGCGGAGACTCGCGCTGCGGAGCCAGGCGAAAGTATAACTGAAACGTCAGGTAAAGCGCACAGGCTCGCAACTGAAGGAATACATATGCCTACAATTCAAATGCTTTGGTAAAGTCACACAAATTAAACATTGAAGTCCATGTTGCACAAAAATAAACACTGAAGTTTATAATTACTATGTTGTTGTTTTTTTTACAGTGGGTCATAATATATCATATCTTTTAGTTTGTCAGTGCGTTTTGTAGTGTTAGGAATTGTTTTTCTGCGCATTCCCGCACTCAAAACGTGCGTACACCACCTCCTGAGCTGGCGTAGGATTTGAGCGTGCCGTACGCCAACGTCCATATTGATAAATCTCAAAGTCACCGTGGTTTTGGGTGTACGCTGGAAATTTGGTGTACGCACTTTTGATAAATGAGGGCCACTGGGTCACGAGCTTTGAGTATGCGTACGAAGGGGTCGCGCGCACAAAGGGGGTATGGCACGACCGTTTGATTGACGAACTTACCGTCCAATGATTCTAGGTGGTCTTGGAAATGATTGGCTGGAGTTTTTCGAGTCCTGCCCGTTCCACAGATGATTAAATTGCTTAATTTTCATTTCAGTGCTTCTAACTCAGTGGCTGTAAGTGGATTAGGAATAGGATTTCAAGTGATTTTGAAAACATGGCCAAAAAAAGAGAATCACATACCCCACCTTTAAGGCTTGAGATTCCGGGCATGGAGAGGTCCCAGAGGGACTCTACATTCCCCACAGTCCTGAGCCCCTGTGACCGTCCGGCTCCGAGATACTGCCACTTCCTCTCCAGCTTTGACTGGGCAAAACTCAGGACCCAAGCCGAGTTGGGGCTCTGGACTCCGGGCATGGAGGGGTCACCTAGGGCCCCATATGCTGGGTTATTGAGCCCTAACTCTGCTTTCTTCCCGAGATATGGTCACTTGATCTAGCATAACTCCAGAGTCAAGCCGACCTAAGGCTGCATACTCCCGGTGTGGGGGCCCACTAGGAGACCCCCCCCCGAAACCCCAGAGTATGGCGCCCCAACTTGGCTTCCTTCCCTAGATACACCCGGGTAAACTCCACCTTTGACCAGGCATAACTAGAGAGCCGAGCCGACTTAAGGCTCCAGACTCCTGGTGTGGGGGCCCACTAGGAGGCCTCCTAACCCTAAAGTGTGGAGCCCTAACTCGGCTATCTTCCCGAGATACACCCGGTCAAACAGGCATAACTCCAGAGGCCGACTTAACCCTCTAAGCGCCAAAGTCGCAAAATTGCGACAAGACGTCATACTTAATAAAACAGGCTGTAGATCCTAATATAGTGTAATATCTCATTTGTATTCCCTACCACTAGATGGCAGACATGTAATACTTCGATTCAAGACCAAAATGACATCATGTTCCTATTTAAAGTGTTGGAGGAAACAGCAGAGCAAGTAAGTGATTGTGTCATTGATGCGGAAGCAGTTCAGTTCAGAGAGTAAATTGTGAGATTTGTGAGAGAAAATCGTCAAATGACAAATAACTTGTACCGTGAGGATGTGTTGCAAATGTTATTCGCCGATTCTGACTCTGAAGGGGAATATTTGCATTTTGCAAATGATGATCGGCCGTCTAATGATCGCGCTTCTCCTGGTACATCTTTGCCGCGCAATGGTGCCGTCCACGCTTCTCCTGGTACAACTTTGCCGCGCAATGGTGCCGCCCGCGCTTCTCCCGGTACATCTTTGCCGCGCAATGGTGCCGCCCGCGCTTCTCCCGGTACATCTTTGCCGCGCAATGGTGTGAGTGTTCACGAAGCACAAACAGATCATTTTGACTGTTGCTGGAGGTAAAGGCAGCAGGGGTAGAAGAAATAGGACTGGAATATTACTGATGAACTGATCAAACAGTAGGCTACTGTTCACATGCGTTTTACTACTATATAGTATGGTAATAATTTAGTACTTTCTCCTGTTATTGTTGGTTTCCTCTTTTCTCATCATTTGGAATAAGGATAAAAAAAATAAAACATGCAAATAAGTTCAAACATCAGTTCAATATCTACTATTTCCTGAATATATGTCTGAGTCTATTTACACCCCACATACACTTTCAGTCATCCCCAACATTTTTCTAATTTACAGTATATCTCTATCTTTAAGTCCTTTCAAGCCACAAGATTTTGAAATTTTGATGTCAAAATCCAGCATTTTTTTTAAAAAAACCTTGGCGCCTAAATGGTTAAGGAGCCATATCACCCTGTAGCCCAAGACTGGTCTCCCACTGAAGCTAAGCAGGGCTGAGCCTGGTCAGTACCTGGATGGGAGACCTCCAGAGAAAACCAGGTTGCTGCTGGAAGAGGTGTTAGTGAGGCCATCTTCTTCTGCTTATTTGTGGCCGGGTCGTGGGGGTAGCAGTCTAAGCAGAGATGCCCAGACTTCCCTCTCCCTAGACACTTCCTCCAGCTCTTCCGGGGGGACACCGAGGCGTTAGGTAGATAGTCTCTCCAGCGTGTCCTAGGTCTTCCCCGGGGTCTCCTCCCAGTGTCTCTTCCTTCGAAATAGAGTAGGGGTGTAACCCCAGCATCCTGGCCAAATTTGCCCCTTGGCCTCTGTCCATCATGGCCTCCTAATCATTCCCATATACTGATTGGCTTCATCACTGTCTCCTCTCCACCAGCAAGCTGGTGTGTGGTGGGCGTTCTGGCGCAATATGGCTGCCGTCGCATCATCCAGGTGGATGCTGCACATTGGTGGTGGTTGAGGAGATCCCCGCTTCCATGTAAAGTGCATTGAGTACCCAGAAAAGCACTATATAAATGTAACGAATTATTAAGGCTCCAGGTGTGGGGGGCCCACTAGGAGGCACCCCTAAGCCCAGAGTCTGGAGCCCCAACTCGGCTCCCTTCCCGAGATACACCCGGTTAAACTTCCACCTTTGACCAGCCATTACTCGGGGGCAAAGCCGACTTAAGGCTCCAGACTCCCGGTGTGGGGGGCTCACTAGGAGGCCCCCCTAAGCCCAGAGTCTGGAACCCCAACTCGGCTTCCTTCCCAAGATTCACCTGCTTAAACTTCCAGCTTGACTCCAGCTACAACTCCAATCAAGCCAAGTTGGGCCCCAGACCACTGGCCACTAACACCTACCCATCCCAACCAGGGCTCTGGAATTTTATTAATACTTCACTGTTACTGAATAAATATATTGATGTTATACTTCTTTAAAATCAATCAATTCTTATAAATTGTGAATCAAAGATGATGTGGGCTTATTTAGAACCAATGCGTGCTTAAAAGTTCCAATTAAGCCCATGCCAGACTTAAGACTTTATTCCTAAATTTTCTTATTTTTATATTCTAAAATGTACATCAACTAATAAATACATTTTCAAATGAGAGATAAATCTTGCATTTTAACAAATTATTTTTCTTATAAACTGTCAATATCTATGAAAAAATCCTAGGCTTAGATTTTGGTGGGCTTAATGGGTACACTTACCCCAATAGTTCTTGCTAAAGAAACATGGGATTCGTGCCTATAATGTTTTAAAAATAATAATTGGAAGATAAGTTTCAAGAACATATAATCAATTTATAAAAAAGGCATCAAATTATCATAATATTTTTAAAAATTAAATATTTTTTTCTTTCATGTCAGGCCTGATGGAAGAGAGCGAGGAGAGTGAAGAACTGAGTGAAGTGAAGGAGGAGAGTGAAGAACTGATGGAAGTGAAGGAGGAACATCATGTCCATCCTGGAGAAAAACCTTTGAGTCGCTCAAAGACTAAAAATACATTTTTAAAGAAAAGAGCCAAGAAATCTTTCACCTGCACTCAGTGTGGAAAGAGTCTCACAAGGAAACGAAGTCTTGAGTGTCACATGAGGATCCACACTGGAGAGAAGCCGTTTTCATGTGACCAGTGTGGAAACAGCTTCACAAGCAAACGAAATCTTGAGCGTCACATGAGGATCCACACCGGAGAAAAGCCGTTCTCATGTGACCAGTGTGGAAAAAGTTTCACAAGCAAACGAAATCTAGAGATTCACATGAGGATCCACACCGGAGAGAAGCCGTTCTCATGCGATAAGTGCAGCAAAACATTTATCTGTGCATCAGTCCTGAAGACACACCTGACAGTTCATATGAAGGAGAAGCCACATTTATGTTCTGTGTGTGGAAAGAGTTTTTCACTACTGCTGTATTTACATGCACATCAGAAAATTCACACTGTTGTGAGAGAGTACATGTGCTTTGAGTGTGAGGAGACTTTCACTACAGCGAGAAGTTTAAAACTGCACCAGAGAATTCACACTGGAGAAAAACCTTACAAGTGTTCACACTGTGACAGGAGATTCAGTAAGTCAGCAAATCTGAAAACACATGAGATGATCCACACTGGAGAGAAACCTTACAAGTGTTCACACTGTGACAAGAGATTCAGTCAATCAGCACATCTGAAAAGACATGAGAGGATCCACACTGGAGAGAAACCTTACAAGTGTTCACACTGCGACAAGAGATTCAGATGTGCTGATCGACTGAAAAGACATGAGAGGATCCACACCGGAGAGAAGCCATTCTCATGTGACCAGTGTGGAAACAGTTTCACAAGCAAACGAAATCTTGAGATTCACATGAGGATCCACACCGGAGAGAAGCCGTTCTCATGTGATCAGTGTGGAAAGAGTTTCACATGCAAACTGAATCTTAAGCGTCACATGATGATCCACACCGGAGTGAAGCCGTTCTCATGTGATCACTGCGGCAAAACATTTCTTAGGGCATCAGACCTGAAGACACACCTGACAGTTCATATGAAGGAGAAGCCACATTTATGTTCTGTGTGTGGAAAGAGTTTTTCACTGCTGCCATATTTACACGCACATCAGAAAATTCACTCTGTTGTGAGAGAGTACATGTGCTTTGAGTGTGAGAAGACTTTTACTACAGCGAGAAGTTTAAAACTGCACCAGATAATTCACACTGGAGAAAAACCTTACAAGTGTTCACACTGTGACAAGAGATTCAGTCTGTCAGCACATCTGAAAACACATGAGAGGATCCACACTGGAGAACAACCTTACACGTGTTCACACTGTGACAAGAGATTCAGTCTGTCAGCACATCTGAAAACACATGAGAGGATCCACACTGGAGAGAAACCTTACAAGTGTTCACACTGTGACAAGAGATTCAATCAGCCATCAAATCTGAAAACACATGAGAGGATCCACACTGGAGAACAACCGTACAAGTGTTCACACTGCGACAAGAGATTCAGTCGATCAGGAAATCTGAAAACACATGAGATGTTCCACACTGGAGAGAAGCCACACACGTGTGATCAGTGTGAGAAGAGTTTTCCTTTTAAAAGTGACCTGAAGAAACACATGAGTGTTCACACTGGAGAGAAGCCGTTTAAGTGTGATCAATGTGGGAAAGATTTCAGTCATTCTTCACACCTTAAAGAACACATGATAATCCACACTGGAGAAAAACCTTACAAGTGTTCACACTGTGACAAGAGATTCAGTCAATCAGCACATCTGAAAAGACATGAGAGGATCCACACTGGAGAAAAACCTTACAAGTGTTCACACTGTGACAAGAGATTCAGTCAGTCAGTAAATCTGAAAACACATGAGAGGATCCACACTGGAGAGAAGCCGCACACGTGTGATCAGTGTGGGAAGAGTTTCTCTATTAAAAGTCGCCTGAATCTACACATGAAGATCCACACTGGAGAAACCACTTAAACACAGTCTGAGATCACGGTAAGTAGTTTATTTTCATGGTTTCCTACGTTCAATGAAGTGAGCGTAGCCGGCAACTTTAACTTTGAGTAGACTTTTTAAACTTCCCGCAAACTCCGTTTGCTCCAGAAGCACGAGAAGAACACCCAGCTCCAAAAAGGACACACGCACGCTGTTTTCGCAGTCACACCAAGACTTTAATGCAAGAATTACCTTCATTTGAAATATAAGGCTGTGTTTACTTCCCTTTGCGAGATGCGAGACTTTCCCGATGCGAGAACATTTACATGAGGGAGGGGAGAGCGTTCCACCAGCATGGAACTGTGAATGAGAATGTTCTGGAAAGTGATTTTGTGGCTTTCTGTGATGGAACCACGAGACGTCTCTCGTTGACCGATCGTAGGCGTCTGGTAGGGATGTAGACTCGTAGGAGTGAGTGAAAGTAGGAGGGAGCTGAGCCTGTGATAGATCTGTAAGCAAGCGTCAATGCCTTGAACTTGATGCGAGCAGCGAGTGGTAGCCAGTGCAGAGAGATGAACAGTGGAGTGACGTGGGCCCTCTTGGGCTCGTTGAAGACAAGACGAGCTGCAGCGTTCTGGATCATCTGTAGGGGTTTGGTTGCACATGCTGGAAGTCCGGACAGAAGAGCATTGCAGTATTCAAGCCTAGAAATGACCAGGGCCTGGACGAGAAGTTGTGTTGCATGCTCAGTAAGGAAAGGCCTGATCTTCCTGATGTTGTGCAATGCAAATCTGCATGATCGAGCTGTCTTTGAAATGTGATCTGTGAAGGTCAGCTGGTCATCAAACGTTACTCCAAGATTTCTGACCGACCTTGATGGGGTGATTGATGATGACTCTAGCTGGATGGTGAAGTCGTGCTGTAGAGACGGATTGGCAGGGAGGACGAGAAGCTCAGTCTTTGCCAGGTTGAGCTGCAGGTGATGTTCCTTCATCCATGTGGAGATGTCTGCCAGACAGCTTGAGATCCGTGCAGCCACTGTGGGATCATCTGGTTGAAACGAGAGGAAGAGCTGTGTGTCATCAGCATAGCAGTGGTAGGAGAAGCCGTGTGCCTGTATGATGTGTCCCAGTGATGTGGTGTAGATGGAGAAGAGGAGCGGTCCCAGCACTGAGCCCTGGGGAACCCCTGTGGTCAGTTGATGTGCTCTGGATACCTCGCCTCTCCATGCGACCTTGAAGGACCTACCTGTGCGATAGGACTCAAACCAGCGGAGTGAAGTTCCTGTGATGCCCAGTGATGAGAGGCTGGACATAAGGATCTGATGATTCACAGTGTCTAAGGCAGCAGACAGATCCAGGAGAATGAGGACTGAAGATTTGGAAGCAGCTTTTGCGATCCGTAGGGCTTCTGTGACTGACAGTAATGCAGTCTCTGTTGAATGCCCTTTCTTAAAGCCAGATTGGTTGACATCCAGCTGGTTGTTTAGAGACAAAAAGGATGTTACTTGGTTGAAAACAGCTCTTTCAAGTGTCTTCGCAATGAAAGGTAGGAGAGAGATAGCTCTGTAATTCTCTACAAATGATGTGTTTAACGTTGTTTTTTTAAGCAGTGGAGTAACCCGAGCCTGCTTGAATGCCTGGGGGAAGGTGCCAGTATGGAGGGATGAGTTGATGATGTGTGTGAGTGATGGTAGAAGTGTCGGAGAGATGGCTTGTAGAAGGTGTGAGGGGATGGGGTCTAGAGGGCAGGTGGTAGGGTGACTGGAGAGAAGTGTAGATACTTCTTCCTCGGTTAGCGAAGAAAAGGAGGACAGAGGGATATCGGCTGTGAATCTTGTGACACTGTCACATTAATTTAAGTGTTCCTTTGAAAACAGAAATGCTTATGATTGCTCAGGAGGTATTATATTGGTTCACATAATGTTTATGTATGATGAATGATACTCCTGTGTATTCCTGTGTGATATGCTAAGCTTCCACTGTGTATGTTGGTAAGAGGGGATGTCTCTTTAAGGCTCGGCCGCCCGCACTTACTAGGAAGGCGTGCCTAAGCTTATGAATGGAGGGTGAATCAGGAAGGGAGGGGGGGTGTTTGAATTCATGGCGCCAGCAATGTTTGCTGCAGCTATAATATTTAAAGCTTGTTCCTTATGGTTTGATAGCATTTTCAAACGTTACTTTAAGAGACTGCTTTAATGGTGGAGAGAGGTCGGAAAATTATTCAACCACCTGGATTTTTCACTCGTGTACACATCTCTGGCAAACGGATTATTTTCACGGACTAATTTTTTCCTTTTTTGGTGTGTGTGTGGATTACTTTTTTGTCTCGTTCCGATCGAGGATCATTCCCATGGACTAATGGACTGAACGTTTCCCGGTTGGAAAGACGGTAGCGAGCTCATGAGGCAACCCGGACATTTTTATTTATTTATTTTTCCTGTACGGGGTGTTTGAAGGTGGTGAGTGCACGGGATAATTGTTTCATTATAATATACAGCGCTCAGCGCGTCATTCAACTGAGCTGTTTTGTGTGTTTTATGTTTATGGTGTTCAGCGCCGTCTGAATATTATTGTTATCTTTTATGCTGTGTGACTTATTCACTATCATACATCTGCTCGTGCTAATTTATATGTTAGAGAAAGCATTGATATAGGTGACAGTATTGAAGCTTTGGTGATATTCGCCATTATTGTATTCATTCCAAAGAATCTACTTGTGCGTTTATAGTAACACTGCTGTTTTAAAATAATATTTGAGGGCGGATTGTTACAGATGGTGGCCCGTACGGGGAATGAAATGTAATTTTGTTGATTTTGCTTTATTACCAGAGCTATGTGAATATTGTTTACTGGTATATATATATTAATTATATTTTGAACATTTGCTGAATACTTTCCCTGAGCAATCTTTGCACATATTATACTCTGTTTGATATTGCATTTAAGCAAAAAAAAAAAAAAAAATGGAAAAAAAAATGACAGACGTGCCAGAAATAAGAGTCGCACAACTTGTGGAGCTTGATGAAGTCCAGGATGAAATATCTGAGCATGACACCAGGGCCTCTACACCTACGTCAGAGCATGGGGCTAGTGAACAGCACCATGAAGCAAGGGGAGATGCATGGGTCACTAGGAGAAATCCTGTGGGGGAAGTAACATCCCTGATTAGTTCACTTTATATCTCAGATCCAGAAGAGAATGAACAAAGCATTGGAGATGAGGGAGACACATCTTATCTCACACTTCCCGTTCTTACTACTATTACCAATGATTTGGGATCAGTCATGGACCGATTAAATACACTTGAGACTGACTTTAGAGATTCGATTAATAGTGCATTGAACAGAGAAGTGGGCATAAGGAGTTATGTTAACAGAAGTGTTGAGGTGCTTGAGCAATGCATGATATCAACATTAAAACAGTTTGAGGAAAAATTAGTGGATTGCTTGCAAAGGCGTGATGAAAAGTGGAAAGCAGAACATGAACGTCTGAAGCGAGCCAGCCGTGTTGCTCTCCCTAGGTCTCTTCCACGCACAGGAGTTACTCTTCTTCCACCCCATAGCCGTTCTACTCCTGCCCAAGCTTCATCCAGTGCTTTCACACAAACTGCAGCTCCTCTGTGTATAGACGCACATGTAATGAGCCCGTCTATCAGCAGAATCACTCCATCTCGGCTTAACAACAGGACATCTCCTGACATGGCGGTTGGTTCTGACAATATTGATCAGTCTTCAAATCCTTATGCTCGAGCGTTCATTCCGTGCCCACCAGTTCCACCCGGTGCACCGCTTCAGACACCATTCAATGGAGCACTTTCTCATCCACCTATACAGTCTTTCATGCCAAGCACCAGTATTTCACCTTCGTTGGGTGTTTCATGTAGTCAAGACATCAGACCACCTGTGGTTTATTCACGACCAGCTATTCAGATGGAGTTTCCTTCATTTAGTGGATCTAGGGAGGTGGCCGATGTTCTCAACTTTGTTGATCGCTGCGAAACCTTCTTTGCAGTACGGCCATTGTCTGATGCAGAGCTAATAGGCGCCCTATCTAACACTCTTAAAGGGCCAGTACATAGCTGGTGGATGGTGGCGAAACACAGGGTGAACAACTGGTCTGAGTTTAAGAAAGCCTTTATGGATGCCTTTCTCCCCCCTGATTACCTCACCGAGGTAGAAGAAAAGCTCAGAGACATGGTCCAGTTGCCTGATCAGTGTCTGAGGGATTTTGCCTACGATTACCGTGCTCTCTGTTTGCGGTGGAAGCCAGACATCACAGAAACCGAGTTGGTGCGCAAAATCCTTAATAACTGCAACCCTCGAATAGCTGGTTGTCTCCGGGGTACGGTAACAAACGTGGACCAGTTGGTTCAGACTGGCACCTTGGTGGAGAAAGACTGTACATCGTCTAAAGAATACTGGGGGAAAGTGGACCAGCAAAAGGCCAAGGAAAAGGGCTTAAGGAAGACCCAGGACAAGGGACCTGCTAAAGAGTTCAAGAAACCTGCTGATGTGGTGACAGTAGTGCAGCTAGGACGGAAATCTCCAATGGTGCTCCTCCATGTTCCAATAGAAGTGAGGGGAAGGCAGTGTCATGCGGTGTTTGACACAGGATGTACTTACTCACTTATGCGGCAGAGTCTCTGGCTGGAGCTGGCTCGCGATGGGGAGCGACTGAAGCCGAGTGACAATCAAAACTTTGCCTTGGCCGATGGGAAGACTTATGGTGCTGTGGGGAAGACACAGATGGTGTACGTCTGGCATGAGGTGATATGGACGCTGGAGATATTCGTCATGGCTGACAACCACTTGGCTTTCCCTATCATTCTTGGTTTGGATTTCCTCAGAAAAACCTCTACCATCATTAATATGGGAGACCACACTTATGGGGTGAAAGGACCCAGGGGCTATAATTTCCATCCCTTTCTGTCTCATCCGTTGGAGGAAACGTTGATGCAGGAACCTGAAACTAGTTCCAATGCCAGCCTATATGTGGCTGTTCCTTACCCGGGGGCTTTGAGTCCATTATCACCTTTGGGAGTGGTGTCTTCTGCTTTTCCAAACCAATCTTCAGAGGTTAGAGAACTGTTCCAGGCCTGGCCGAGGGTGTGTTCTGGGACACTGGGTAAGACCAGGGTTGAAGAACATTGTATCTTTACCACTGACGAGGTGCCTGTTCGCTGCAGGGCATACAGGGTTTCGCCTTTTAAGCGGCAGATTATTGCTGACCATGTGGAGCAGATGCTCAAGGATGGCATTATTGAGCCGTCACAGTCCGCCTGGGGTGCTCCGGTGGTATTAGTCAAGAAGCCAGATGACTCCCTTCGATTTTGTGTGGATTTTAGGCACCTCAATGCCAAAACCCATCCAGATGCCTACCCTATGCCTATTATCCACGAGATACTGGAGTCTATGCATGGTGCAGCTTTTTTCAGCACTCTTGACTTGAAGTCTGGATATTGGCAGGTCGCCATGTCCGAAGACAGTAAGGCCAAGACGGCTGTGATAACACCTATGGGCCTCTACCAGTTCAAGTGTATGCCTTTTGGACTCCGGAATGCTGGAGCCACTTTTCAGCGACTGATGGAGAAGGTTTTGGGAGAGCTTAGAGGGAATACCTGCTGTGTGTATATTGATGATGTCATAGTTTTTTCGCCTACACATGAACAACATCTCCAGGATCTGCATGCCGTCTTAGGGAAGTTCCACAAGGCTGGCCTGACCCTTAATATCAAGAAGTGTATCTTTTTCCGGCAGGAGCTGAGGTTTTTGGGCCACGTAGTCTCAGACAAAGGCGTGCAGGTGGATCCAGGAAAAATTAAGGCAGTGACAACATATCCTAAGCCCACTAACCTCAAGACCCTCCAACGTTTCTTAGGCCTTGTGGGGTGGTACCACAAATTTATCGACCATTTTGCTGACTTGGCTGCCCCATTGAATCGTCTGAAGAGGAAGAATGTGGAGTGGGACTGGTCAGAGGAATGTCAGCAGAGCTTTGATCAGCTGAAGAGAGCGCTGGTGAACGCACCTATCCTCGTGCAGCCTGACACCACCCTACCCTTTGAAATCCACACAGACGCTAGCGATGTGGGTTTGGGGGCTGTATTGGTGCAGAAAACATCAGAAGGCGAGAAAGTGATCGCGTATGCATCCAGAGGGATACGTGGGGCAGAGTGTAATTACTCTACCTCTGAAAAGGAGTGTCTTGCCGTCGTTTGGGCGGTTGAAAAGTGGAAGCACTATCTTGAGGGGGCTGAGTTCACCGTATACACTGACCATGCGGCCCTGACCTGGGCCTTCAATTGTCCGAAGACCAGCTCTCGCCTGACTCGCTGGATCCTGCGGCTTCAACAGTTTCAGTTTAGAGTCCAGTATAGGAAAGGACTCCATAACCTTGTGCCTGATGCCCTGTCCCGAGCAGTCACACCTCCTTCTTCAACTGCCGTTTATGCTGCAACAAATGCCTATGTTTCTTCTGATCTGCCTTCATCTCTGTCTGAAATAAGGGAAGCTCAGGAAGAAGATTCAGAGGTCATCGATCTGGTCCAAGGGGCGGATGCTCTGAGTATGCCTGGCCGGATAGGATTCACAAAGCTGCAAGGCCTTCTGTATCGACGGTCACCTGTAAAAGAAGGAGGTGATAAATATCAGCTGGTCGTTCCAAAGTCTCTTGTACCAGTCTTTCTGACCTACTTTCACGATCATCCTCTGAGTGGGCATCTGGGTAGGCTGAAAACACTCTTGAGGATCCTTGAGGTCGCCTGGTGGCCATCCATTCGAAAGGACGTTTGGAACCACGTCAAGGTTTGTGCCATCTGCCAGGTCTATAAGGCTGGAAATCAAAAGCCAGCTGGCCTCATGCAGGCTACTCCTGCGGAAGAACCCTGGGCAAAGCTAGGGATTGACCTCATGGGGCCATTTCCCCGGAGTAAAAAAGGCAACACCGTCCTTCTTGTCCTTGTGGATTACTTCACAAAGTGGGTGGAGATGTTTCCATTAAAAGATGGCAAGGCACATCGCATTGTGTCAATTCTGAAGGATGAAATCTTCACCCGCTTTGGTGTTCCTCGGGAGTTGGTGTCTGACCGGGGGCCGCAGTTCACTGGCCATGAAATGGCTAACCTCTGTAAGACCTGGGGAGTAACGCAGAAATTTACCACCAGTTATCACCCCCAAGCTAACCTTACTGAGAGGTCCAATCGGTCCATCAAGACGATGATTGCATCATACGTGGGGAACCAACATAAGAACTGGGATCAGTGGATCAGGGAATTCCGTTTTGCCATCAATGCCGCCTATCATGAGACCACGGGCCAAACTCCTGCAGAGCTGGCGCTCGGAAGGTCCCTGAAAGGCCCACTGGAAAGACTCATTAGTTCCCCTCCTACTCCACAACAGTTACCATACACCCTACTGGAAAGACAGAAACAAATGAATGATCAAGTCAAGAAGAGAGTTGGGGTGTGTCAGTCTAGACAAGCCAGGTATTACAATACCCACAGGAGAAGTGCACAACTCCTGCCGGGAGACCTGGTCTGGGTCCGCGCTCACCCACTCTCTAAAGCCTCAGAAAACTTCTCATCGAAGCTTGCGCCTAAGTGGTTGGGTCCAGCCACTGTGATGAGAAAATTAGGCCCCATCAATTACCATGTACAGTGGAATGACCAAAACAAAAAGATGGACACGATTAATGTGGTCAATCTGAAGCCCTACTTTGGGGTTCAGCCTCCGGTACCTCCAGCTAGGGGGGGGGGATCTGTGACACTGTCACATTAATTTAAGTGTTCCTTTGAAAACAGAAATGCTTATGATTGCTCAGGAGGTATTATATTGGTTCACATAATGTTTATGTATGATGAATGATACTCCTGTGTATTCCTGTGTGATATGCTAAGCTTCCACTGTGTATGTTGGTAAGAGGGGATGTCTCTTTAAGGCTCGGCCGCCCGCACTTACTAGGAAGGCGTGCCTAAGCTTATGAATGGAGGGTGAATCAGGAAGGGAGGGGGGGTGTTTGAATTCATGGCGCCAGCAATGTTTGCTGCAGCTATAATATTTAAAGCTTGTTCCTTATGGTTTGATAGCATTTTCAAACGTTACTTTAAGAGACTGCTTTAATGGTGGAGAGAGGTCGGAAAATTATTCAACCACCTGGATTTTTCACTCGTGTACACATCTCTGGCAAACGGATTATTTTCACGGACTAATTTTTTCCTTTTTTGGTGTGTGTGTGGATTACTTTTTTGTCTCGTTCCGATCGAGGATCATTCCCATGGACTAATGGACTGAACGTTTCCCGGTTGGAAAGACGGTAGCGAGCTCATGAGGCAACCCGGACATTTTTATTTATTTATTTTTCCTGTACGGGGTGTTTGAAGGTGGTGAGTGCACGGGATAATTGTTTCATTATAATATACAGCGCTCAGCGCATCATTCAACTGAGCTGTTTTGTGTGTTTTATGTTTATGGTGTTCAGCGCCGTCTGAATATTATTGTTATCTTTTATGCTGTGTGACTTATTCACTATCATACATCTGCTCGTGCTAATTTATATGTTAGAGAAAGCATTGATATAGGTGACAGTATTGAAGCTTTGGTGATATTCGCCATTATTGTATTCATTCCAAAGAATCTCCTTGTGCGTTTATAGTAACACTGCTGTTTTAAAATAATATTTGAGGGCGGATTGTTACAATCTGGCAGTTATGTCATCTTACCCCCCCCCCCCCCCCAATCCCCTTCCCAATGTCATCGTTCATCGTGATGTTTCACTAAAGACATTGTCCGATGCCAAATTCGTAGACATCCCCCCCAGCCCTATATGCTAGGTTGTTTCCTGTCTAGGGTGTTTTGCCTGATTCTTTGGTTTCTTTATGAGAAGACCACCATTCAACCCGAAAAAGTTCACAGATCTATTCCAATGACTCCGAAGCTGTTCAGTTAAGGAGTAAATCATGGGCTAATTTTAATTTTTTGGGGTGATCTATCCCTTTAATTCAGTATTAACATTGCAGCAAGATCTAGTGAGAAAGCATTTGAATTCAGCACAGAATTCTGTTTTTAACCACATACTGTATATCAGATCAAACAGCACTGACTTGGAAGCCAGGAGAAACATGCCATGAACGAACAAAAGTTCATGAAGTTATAAGGCTTTTAAGTCCACAAATACCAACATTCCCTATGGATTTAATGTTGTAGAAATGCTAACTGTAACCATGGTATTGTAGCAGAAAGTAACTGCCAGATTCAAACTGCTTTTGTGCTATGGCTGGCGCTGAGCTAAAGACGGACACGCTCAGTGCTTGTCATATATCACAACGAGACACAGCTGGGACAAATGAACTAACGAGTAATTAACAAGACAACAGGCGAAGGATCAAATAAACCTGGAAACGGACATATTCCATCAACGGGGTGGTGGATGAGGGCGTGGCTTACCCAGAGCAGGAAGCCTCTAGTGCTGAGCCGGAAGTGCAGCGGGCCCAGGGTGGAGCCGGCAGATCGGGGCTGAGCATCTTGGGGTGAAGAAGCTTGGGCTCTGCAGAACTGACATGAAGAAGCTCAGACTTGGCAGGCATGATGTGAAGAAGCTCAGGATCGGCTGGCATGACGTGAAGAGATTCTTGAGTGGCGGCCATCTTGGTAGATCGCGTTGACATCAGTGGTGGTTCTGCCATGCTGGACATCAGTCTTCGACGCCCAGAGATTGATCTGGTGGCAGGCCTGATGGCCGGCAAGCTGGTTTTCTCCTCACTCTCCCTGATGGTAAAGGAGGATCTATTGTGGTCAAGCACCCACTCTACATAGTCCTTGAAGCTCCCCCGAGGACCATCTTTGGGCAGGCGTGCTCTGGTCTCTGAGTTGAGAAAAACACACTGAGGCTGGTGTCATCATAATGGACGAAAGGTACCAAATCCACATACCTCTTTGTGTGGGCCCTGAGGGACAGATCCCCCTGGGAGAGGAGAATCTCTACCACTGTTAGATCCATTTTTAGGGTCTGTCGTTCTGTCACAATGCAGGTTGAAGCAGGAAAGGATGCAGGATCTACAGTGGGGAGAACAAGTATTTGATGCACTGCTGATTTTGCAGGTTTTCCCACTTACAAAGCATGTAGAAGTCTGTAATTTTTATCATAGGTACTCTTCAACTGTGAGTGACGGAATATAAAAAAAATCCAGAAAACCACATTGTATGATTTTTAAGTAATTAATTTGCATTTTATTGCATGACATAAGTATTTGATATATCAGAAAAGCAGAACTTAATATTTTGTACAGAAACTTTGTTTGCAATTACAGAGATCATGCGTTTCCTGTAGTTCTTGACCAGGTTTGCACAATCTGCAGGGATTCTGGCCCACTCCTCCATACATACCTTCTCCAGATCCTTCAGGTTTCAGGGCTGTCGCTGGGCAATACGGACTTTCAGCTCCTCCAAAGATTTTCTGTTGGGTTCAGGACTGGAGACTGGCTAGGCCACTCCAGGAGCTTGAGATGCTTCTTACGGAGCCACTCCTTAGTTGCCCTGGCTGTGTGTTTCGGGTCGTTGTCCTGCTGGAAGACCCAGCCACGACCCATTTTCAATGCTCTTACCGAGGGAAGCAGGTTGCCCCATCCATCCTCCCTCAATATGGTGCAGTCGTCCAGTCCCCTTTGCAGAAAAGCATCCCCAAAGAATGATGTTTTCACCTCCATGCTTCACGGTTGGGATGCTGTTCTTGGGGTTGTACTCATCCTTCTTCTTCCTCCAAACACGGCGAGTGGAGTTTAGACCAAAAAGCTCTATTTTTGTCTCATCAGACCACACAACCTTCTCCCATTCCTCCTCTGGATCATCCAGATGGTCATTGGCAAACTTCAGACGGGCCTGGACATGCGCTGGCTTGAGCAGGGGGACCTTGCGTGCGCTGCAGGATTTTAATCCATGATGGTGTAGTGTGTTACTAATGGTTTTCTTTGAGACTGTGGTCCTAGCTCTCTTCAGGTTATTGACCATGTCCTGCGGTGTAGTTCTGGGCTGATCCCTCACCTTCCTCATGATCATTGATGCCCCACGAGGTGAGATCTTGCATGGTGCCCCAGACCGAGGGAGATTGACCATCATCTTGAACTTCTTCCATATTCTAATAATTGCACCAGCAGTTGTTGCCTTCTCACCAAGCTGCTTGCCTATTGTCCTGTAGCCCATCCCAGCCTTGTGCAGGTCTACAGTTTTATCCCTGATGTCCTTACACAGCTCTCTGGTCTTGGCCATTGTGGAGAGGTTGGAGTCTGTTTGATTGAGTGTGTGGACAGGTGTCTTTTATACAGTAACCAGTTCAAACAGGTGCAGTTAATACAGGTAATGAGTGGAGAACAGAAAGAAAAAGTTTTTCTTAAAGAAAAACTAAAAGGTCTGTGAGAGCCGGAATTCTTACTGGTTGGTAGGTGATCAAATACTTATGTCATGCAATAAAATGCAAATTAATTATTTAAAAATCATACAATGTGATTTTCTGAATTTTTGTTTTAGATTCCCTCACTCAAAGTTGAAGTGTACTCATGATAAAAATTACAGACCTCTACATGCTTTGTAAGTGGGAAAACCTGCAAAATCAGCAGTGTATCAAATACTTGTTCTCCCCACTGTAGATCCTGCATCCTTTCCTGCTTCAACCTGCATTGTGACAGAACGACAAACCCTAAAAATGGATCTAACAGTGGTAGAGATCTCCTTCTCTCCCAGGGGGATCTGTCCCTCGAGGCCCACATTTTTATTTTCAAAGAACATAAAAGAAACCAAACACTCTAGACAAGAAACAGAACAACCTAGCATATAACGACGACAGACAAGAAGATCAGATCAGATTCAACTTTATTGTCATTGCACAAGTACAACCTGTACAGCGATTGAAGTTACGAGGAGTATCTGAGGGGGCAGTTCAGCTTTTTTCAGTTTCCTGAGGAAGAAGATTCATTGTTGAGCTTTCTTGATCATAATGGAGGTATTGAGTGACCAGGAGATGTCTTGTGAAATGTGGACACCCAGGAGCTTGAAGCTAGTGACCCGCTCTACTTCAGCCCCATTGATGTAAAGGGGTGTGTGGGTGCCTGCCTTTGCTTTCCGGAAATCAACAATCAGCTCTTTGGTTTTGGAGGTGTTGAGTGCAAGTTTAACTCCAACCCTAATTAAACACACCTGAACAAGGCAATCAGTTTTTTTCAGGATTACTAGAAAAATACAAGCAGGTGAGTTTTTATCAGGGCTGAAGCTAAACTCTGCAGGACAGTGGCCCTCCAGGACCGGAGTTGCCTATCCCTGGTGTACAGTAATGGGCTGAGCACGCACCCTTGTGATACACCAGTATTTAGAGGAAGTGTAGTGGAGAAGAGGTTATTTAACCTTACCATCTGGGGTCTGTTGATCAGAAAGTCCAATATCCAGTTGCAAATGGATATGCTGATGCCAAGCCTGTGTAATTTCATGACCAGATGGTATGACTGTGTTAAAAGCTGAACTGAAATCGATAAATAGCATCCTTGCATATGAATTGCTATTATCTAGATGGGTAAGGGCAGAGTGGAGGACTGTGGATATGGCATCCTCAGTCGATCTTTAGTAGCTTTGACAGGCTTAGTGTTGTTGTCCCAGTCAAAGTGGGCATAAAAGTTATTAAGCTCATTAGCATAGAAGGTAGTGGTGGTAAGGGGGGTTGAAGTTACTCTTCTGTAACCTGTAATGGCCTGTATCCCTTGCCACATGCGTCGGGGGTCAGAGTTATTGAAGTGCTCCTCAATCAGACGTTTGTGGCTATGTTGGACATTCCGTATTCCCCTTTTCAGGTTAGCCCTGGATGTGCTATAGGCTTCTGCATTGCCAGATCGGAAAGCAATGTCACCAGCCTTTAGCAGTAGACGGACATCCTTATTCATCCAAGGCATCCAATCTCAGATCGGGAAACGGATCTAAAGCAAACTCAAAAATAGCAAACACACTCAACGTGACACCTTTAAATGACGGTCTATTAACTTTAAGAAAACTGGAAATTGTAACATTCCCATAACCAAAACACCCCCACCCTCTTAAACATACTGAACATTTGGAAAACATTTTAGAACAAATATTTGTTAGCTTGGTATCCATCCATTGAGTTTATTATTATTATTATTATTATTATTATGATTGCAAGTGACTTAAGATGTGTTTTTTTTTTTCTTTCAGTTCATAATCAATTAGCATTCAGCTGCAACTTCTACAATACAACATAACAATATTAAAGTTCTGAGCTTCATTTCACTAAGTTTTCTTTCTACCGCTGTGATTTTCAGGTCCTGAAGATGAACAAGATGATCAGGAGTGTCTGAGGATTGCTCTGATCGGGAAGACAGGAAATGGGAAGAGTGCAACAGGAAACAGTATTCTGGGAAGAGATTTGTCAGTGAATTAAGACTAGATTCAGTCACGACAGTTTGTGAAAAGAGAGTTGGTGAAGTTGATGGTCGATCAGTAACTGTTGTTGATGCTCCAGGTCTCTTTGACACGACACTGACAAATGATCAAGCATTAAAATAAATATTGAAATGTATTTCCATGTCACCTGGACCTCATGTGTTCATCATTGTGTTGAGTTTGAATGACATCAGTGTAACAACTACAAAACCTCAATGAGAAATAACAGAGAGAACATGGTATAAATAGGCTGAGACAAACAATAATGACAAACAGGTGAAAGCAATAATTCATGATGAGTCCGGGCAAAGGATCATGGGTACTGAAGTTCATGGCTGAGTGGCAAAGGTCAGAGGAGGAGTGCCCTCTAGTGGCCGACCTGGGCACACCAGCTGGTGACTGACAGAACATAAAACGATTAAACAATCAAACAAGCATTCCTTGCAAACCTCACACACAAATGACACACACAAGGAGACCAATGTCTTTTGAAACTACAGGCAACTCTATTTTCATGTGATGTCATCAGATATAACAAATAATGAGTCAAAACATCATCAATCCTTCTTATAAAACAGGTTTAGCATAAGTCTAGACAAAAGGGAACTGGAGCGCTGCTGGTATCCCTTGTATCCTCTGGTGCTCATGGAAGGGTTAAATGCTCATGAAAAAGAATTTGGAAAAAAAATCCAGGTCCACACACTCAGTAGGATGCAAAAGTTAAAAAGAAAACACCAACGTGTATCGGCCCACTGGCCTTCATCAGGCTGTTGGTAACAAACAGAATCAGACGTCACGCCCACGGAACGTTGGCTAAACGTCTGATGCATATGGTACACTTAACTGGAAACACTTCAGGAATGTCGAAGTCGTCATCTGATTGGTTGAATTTTATCGGATTTCCGGGGGGCGCGAGTGTCGCGTTTAGTTTCGGTCCGCCTGGAAACAAAGCGCAGACGTGTAATTGGGTTTCCTACTGATTTACTCGGTGTTTTGATCAGATGTGGTAATGCAGACGCAATTGTTGTTATACGTGCACAAACAGATCAATGACTTACTGCTTGTTTTCTTCTCCTTCTTTGATTTTCTATGCTGACTGACTTGTTGCAGTCTATGGTTGCACGCCGATCTGTTGTTGTGGGGACATTTCCACGCAACGAAACGTGACGCTGAACGAAACGAACTGTAATTGGTTGTTTGACATGTCGGTCAAACGGCCTTATGGGCGGGCCTTGGCCAAAGAAAGCTGCTATGAATTCCAGACCTTCAGCCGTCAGTCTGAAGGTCTGGCTACGCGAGACTAGGGTGTTGGTAACAAACAGAATCAGGCCATACTTATAGTTGCATTGATTACGAGACATTACATTAATAAAAATCAAGTAGTTGCCTATCCTTGGCTTGTTTTTGAATACATAAATCAAATAGTGTAAAATACATTTCAGAGAAAGTTTTTTCTTAATCTTTTCACTGGTCGAATTGTATTTAATTGATTTCTATTTTTAATGGAAACGGATAGACCTTGGGCATTATTTGCACAAAACTATTTTCTCAGACAATCTGGTATTATCATGATAAGCAATTATCTCTGTGGTTAAAACATTAAAACACAGCAGGCCACAGGAAAAGTGTTCAAACGCATCGCATCCACAACAAATATTTCTATTGATTGAATATAAAAAATGTTGTAACTCCTCAGTAATGATTTCATGTTTAAGTGTTTAACTCCATAATTTGAATGGCATATTTAATCTAAATGTTTATATCAGAAATAAAACATAGTTTAAATCATTATTTTATTTATTTAGTAAAATAAATAATATTTGGCGCGGACATTTAAGAAGGGATGGATATTTGCTTCAAGTGACAGGCTTGGTGAGTGAAAGTATATTTGTATTATCTTCTGTAGATGTTTAATTTTCTTTAGATTTTCTGTCTAAAAGTGGCCAAAAAGACTCCAGCTCACCATCGGTGTCGCCAAACTGCTCCGTCTCCAAAACGTTCGTACGCATGGGTCAGAGTTTGCGTGCAGGTGCGCAAATTTTCTCATCAAGTTTGTTTTTATAAATCACAACTTATGCATCGGAAGTGGCGTACGCCTCTCTCAGGGCCTGTTTTGTGCGTACGCAACCGTTATAAATGAGGCCCCAGAGCTGCAAGCCTCACATCCGATATGTGGACATCACTGCATATGGATGCATATCTGGCAGTGACATGTCATTTTATAAATGAAAACGATCAGATGTCCACCATCTTACTGGGGGTGGGAAAAGCCCCCAAATGTCACACTTCTGAAAAACTGCATAGCACATGCCTTAAACCTGGTGTGAAGAAGGCAATAGAGAACAAACACCAGGATTGGAGGATACTAGACTAAAGGCACGGAAGATTGTGGCACATTTCAAGTCTAGCACAACAGCAAGAGAAAGATTATTGGTTTCACAATATCAAATGGGCAAACCAAATCACAAGTTGACTCAAGAGGTGGAACAGCACATACGCCATGTTAGAGCGGCTCTTTGCTCAGCGGGAGCCAGTAGGCGCTGCTTTGGTTACTCTGAAGACAAGCCTCATACCATTGACTTCAGAAGAGTGCCAGACAGTAAATGAATGTCTGGGTGTAATGTGTCATTTCAGTGAGGCTTCCACAGAATTGTCAGAGGAGAAGAGAGTGTCAGGGTCAAAGGTGAGTCCTCTTATAAGAATGCTGAGGCATGCAATCACCTCAGAAAGCTCACAGGTTCATCATGAGAAGAATCGTTCTTCAAACATCGTTTTTAACAATCTTATCAACATCCTCTTTTCAACAAAATCTATACTAATATATGATCTTTAGCATGTCTAATATCACATCAATAAACTTACGGCATTGCTTCTATGATGCTTTAAGGTGGATGCAAATGGATTGAACCCCGAGAGCACACCATGGCCTGTCTCATTGTTTCCATGCAGTACCAGGAAGTGACAAACAGGAAGTGACTTTGTAGGAAGTGACATCACCACATGACACAAAAACTCTAAAGTTAAATTCCTTAAAAGACAACACAGCGGCCCCTAATTTAATAACAAATGATCGTTGCGACGGAAGCGAATCAATCAAAACTAACTTTAGCTGGAAAATAACTTTATTAAAGAACCGCTATAAAGCCAAAGCAATCTCTGTTACCTTAAACTATACGCTTATCTCTGTGAAGCTGCTTTGAAACAATCTACATTGTTAAAAGCGCTATATAAATGAAGATGACTTGACTATAGGTGGCGAGGAGAGATTTGGCTATAGGGTGATGTGTAGGGGTGGGTATTGGCAAGGACTTCACGATACGATAAATATTGCGATATTCCACACAGTTCACTAAAAACGAAATATAATACTTTTTTAAAATACAAGTTACTTACGGTGTGCCATCTGAGTTGTGTTACATCAGATCACATTGATAAATCAGCAGAAAAATGTAGTCAAAACAATATAATACAAAATTTCCTTTCCAATTTATTTATTAGCTGCCAGACTTTTATGAACTCGGTTCATAGACTTAAACGTTTATCAATGGACACACTGATATTGAAAACATTAACATGTCTGGGTGTAATGTGTCATTTCAGTGAGGCTTCCACAGAATTGTCAGAGGAGAAGAGAGTGTCAGGGTCAAAGGTGAGTCCTCTTATAAGAATGCGTAGGCATGCAATCACCTCAGAAAGCTCACAGGTAGGGATGGCTGACGCGAAACAGTCGTTCCGAAGCTTTGCGAGATCCCGAAGCGCAGATGTGTCGAAACACTGATCCGAAGCGTGATTCAAAACACCCATGTCACGTGACTATGGCCAAACGAAGCCTCGAAGTGTTTCACTGAGTGTTTCATCAGGTGTGGTCCGCCGAATCAGCGTTTGATTGGCACGGTCGGGAACAGACCACACAATCGCACATCGGTATAAAAGTGAAATCAACGCATATTGACCTCGTGGGTTTTTGTGAGAGGAGTTTGATTTTGAGATAGCGGATTTTTGGTGATATAGTGATTTTATTAGTTATAGGCTATTTAGGCTTACATTTAAATTTACACAACACATTGACTGATAGGCTAGAGACAGACAGAGTATACATGTAGGGACACATTAATAGATACATAGATATAAATATATAGACAGCTAGATTACAGTTTTTCTCAGTCGCTTTGGTGCATTTCTCACATCACTATTTACATTTGCACAACAGTTAATGCAGTTCTCAAAACAATTAGTACAAACTGCAACACATAGTTGATATAACCTGCAAAAGTGTGTCACTTGCTCAAAATGGAGAGCTCATTCCTCAAAAGCAAGTATTCATGTCAATGAATGTGTCAGTGTCATCAATATGAAAAGTCCTGACACCATCGTTTATGAACAAGATAGTCAAATGGCTTGGTCATGTTTTCATTATGACAGTTTACTCCGTAAATGCTTTCCAATGCAAAAAAGTCAGATCTTGGTGACACTACCTGAAAATGCTCAAGACAGCACTATATACTATTTGCACAGCCATTTAAAAAATACAGTAAAGTTACACATTACTGTATTTAGTGAGGTAACTGAGTACAAGACACTGAATATATGCATGTTTCACATTTTTACTGCATTTGCAATTCTAAATTTGTTCACAGCATTGTGCAAAAGAAAAAATACACCCTTATTTACAACAAACTTGCAGTTATCTCCTTTCACTGTAAAAAATTTCTAACCTCTCCAAGTCAGAATTTTCTAGTGACTAGTCACATCTAAATTTTTACAGTAAATTGGCCCAAGTGCAATTCTTGTTGCAATAGTGTGTTACAGTAACATTGGCTCAATGAGAAATAATACGTCAGACTAATTAAAAAATTTAGATGTTAGCAGTCACTAGAAATTTTTGACTTGGGGATGTATTTTTTTTTACAGTGTTGGGTAGAGCTGTGCACAACTGTAAACAATATTGCAGTACATATTGGAACTGAACATACAACATACATAGTACTGTAATCATTCATGCACATCCAGACGTTCCTCTCTGTCTGGACACATAATTTCATCTACATCACAGCGAATATCATCTCTTGCAATCAGAAAAAGAGAAACTTTTTTGACAATTAGTTCAACATTTTTGTATGTAATGACTCAAGCAATGAAATGAGGACTATTAGTTTTATATGGAATGACTATTCAGCATTCACAGGTGTAGTTAATCTTGACTGACATGACATAAGCATATGATAATGTTATAAAACAGCAGAGAGTTGTATGAAAGCAATAGATGCATGTCCAAAAGCATTTGCAATTTGTTGTAAGGAATGAGAAACTGCTACTATGATGTGCACAAATGACTAAATGTTGTGGAGGTTGAACTAACTGTTGTGCAAATGTAAATGGTGATGTGAGAAATGCACCAAAGCGACTGAGAAAAACTGTAATAGATAGACACATATATAGATAGATTATAGATAGATACATATCTATACATAGATAGATTATAGATACATATCTAGATACATGGATATATTATAGATACATATCTAGATAGATAGATAGATAGATAGACATTATTACGATAGATAGATAGATAGATAGATAGATAGATAGATAGATAGAATATTTTTGAATAAAAATCTCTAAAAAAGTGAGACATTGTGGCTTGATTTCTTTTATTAATATTCATTTTGCAGGACCAAAATAACATTTTGCACAGTGAGGAGCCTACAGGTTACAAGCTTCACATATTAGAAAAATACAATGGTAAAAAACGACATATTTTTTTAATGGCTCGTTGTCAAGGTTGTTTCAGGTCAACACCTGCAAGTGACCACTAGGTGTCACCGTTGAGACGGGTGTCGGATTGATTCGAAGCCTCGACACAATATGGCCCATTTGCTTCAAATGTTTCATTGCTCTTGAGCTGCAGTGGAGAACGCTGTCTCTGAGTGTCCGACTTCTGAGCGCCTTACACTCGATCTCCACTCAAGAATGTCAAGTGTTATCACTCTCCCTTCTCTCAACCTCTTCCACCCAGACAGTCCTATTAAAATGATAACATCTTACTACCTCTTTTGTTGATTAGCCAGGGATGTCACCAAACAATAATTGTCCGCACCTCCTCCACCGTTACTGTGTCTTTGACAGTTTTCTTCGGTCATCATTAAACAAATCTTATTAGTCTTATTAATTCTTTGTGTGATTCTGTTTATCCAGATTTGTTAGCTGTTGTTTATAATCACCATTCATTTACTTCATACTTAACGTTAGTTTTGGTAGATATACAGATGAGAATCTTGCACTGTTACACTCACTTATTCTGACACCTACTGGCGTGTGTCTGTGCAGCATCATGCAAAAATAAAGGTTTAGAGTAATGGACACGTCTGTTAATTAGAGATGCACCGATTACAATTTTCTAGGCCGATTCCCAGATAGCACCGACTATTTGATGTGCATTTTACATCTGGAAGACGTATTTAAAAAAAGGTCTAAAGGACGTTTCCTGTCAGATGTCAAATAGACGTTTAGAAGATTAACATACATTATAAATCATTGGGTCTCATTCATGAAACACCAGCAGAACGAATTTGTGTAAATCGTGTGTAAAGTGGTTCTGGCGTAAATTTTCAGATTCATTAAAATGTTCGTATTTCCCAAATGTTAGTTGGTACGAAAGAAATCTACACCTGCTCCCAGCCACGCGTAAATAGTGCGTTTAACATCCGAACGTTTTGCTCATTAATAAGGCTGCATTTTAATTCACCGTAATCGGGTACATATTTACACAGCATTTCGAAAAAATATTATATATAGTAATTACATACGTGTTTTCTTTTTACTTTTATTACGAGAGCCAGTAATAGCATCTGCAAACGGAACACAAGTCCGGAAGTCTTTTTTTTTTTTTTTTTTTATTTATTTATTATATTCAAGCTGTTTCTGCATCTGAGAAATTTCTCTTCTTCATTCGCTTTTGAGAAGACATGTTGAAATCATTAGTTTCGTGTCATAATATGATGCCCATATATAGTTGTCAGTCGGTTTTAATGGGCGGGATTTATGGTAATTAAGAATGAGCGTGCACGCGCGTCCCATTTACGACTGATTGGAATTCATTAACCCACACACACATTTCACTATCAAATCTGACGTTTATGAAGTATTTGTGAAACAGGAGAAGAATTTTCGGGAATGTCTCTTTACGCGCAAATCACTCACATATTTACTGAGAGTATTTACGAATGTTTCATGAATGAGACCCATTGTATCTTAAAGACATCTTCTAAACGTCTATTTGACATCTGACAGGAAACGTCCTATAGACGTATTGCAGATGAGCAAACACTCTTAAAAATACATCTTCCAGATGTAAAATGCACATCAAATAGTCGGTGCTATCTGGGTTCCGATTTCTGATTTTTCATTGAGTTTGACCTGCCGATACCGGTTTTAGCCGATTCCGATAAAAAAAATTCTAACCACTTTACAGCACACACAAATATTTATTTTCGATCTTTTCTTTAACCCTTTCACGGGTAAGTTTAAAATATTCTAACTGACACCCCCCACCCCCAGAGTGAGTGTTTTCAAGACGAACGTTCCCTTTAATGTTTCCATGGCGACGCGTCACGCGATACACCGCAGCCACAATAATACTGTATGACAGATGTGTCGCTTTTATTTTGCTTTTCCTTATTTATTCAAAATATTCACAAACTTGCTTACAATATAAAAAAAAATCACACGTTTGAAAAACATATTAAAGCACTTTAATTTGTTCAATTGATATTTTAAATATCACAAAATTAGGCTATTTATTTAGGATTTTGAGCCACAATTACATCAGTAGACTACTGGAGGACCTTGAATATTAACATGTCAACACTAAAGCCTTGTCTTGCATGTGTACTATATCTTCAGATTATGACTAGTATGCAAGTAATATCACAGCTTTATCATGGACAAACAAGTTTTCTAGCAGGAATACTGAAAGTATACCCTAGAAATGGTTGTGCGTGAAAATCCCAGTAACTGAGCAGATTGTGAAATACTCAGACCGGCCCGTCTGGCACCAACAACCATGCCACGCTCAAAATTGCTTAAATCACCTTTCTTTCCCATTCTGACATTCAGTTTGGAGTTCAGGAGATTGTCTTGGCCAGGACCACACCCCTAAATGCATTGAAGCAACTGCCATGTGATTGGTTGATTAGATAATTGCATTAATGAGAAATTGAACAGGTGTTCCTAATAATCCTTTAGGTGAGTGTATGTGATGTAATGTTATTGTGTGATGAAACTTATATACAGTATGTAATAAAAATATATATATAGCCTACTGTACAAACTGTATATTCCACCTGTACGGACATACACACATTTTATTAAAACAACAATTACATTGAATGGAACAATTACATCTGGGCTGTATGCAAGATGTCACCTAATGGAACCTGATGAACAATGAAATATGACTTCAACACTTAAACAGTCAACACTTATATTACATGACCTGTGTATTAACGTACAGTGCACGTAACACGGCTGTTAGGAAGTCAACACTTTAAATTGCTCATTCTTTTATGTAGCCCTATCTCATCGCGCTACAGGCTGCAGTGATGACCTCCTAAACAACGGTCTTCTTTAAGCACCGGTACATGTACTCTGAGAGCTTATCTTACCTACTATACTATCTCTGTAATATTGCTCCTCTCTGTTATTAGTTATAACTAACGTTAACCCTTAAACACTGGGCTCGTCAAGTACGGTCCTGGAGGGCCGGTGTCCTTCAGAGTTTAGCTCCGACCTCATGACCGCCAGGAACAAGTTTGATGGCCTCTGCTTAAACATGTCAGATTAAAAAACACACAAAATCGCGTATCTGTAAACTGTCGTGGCCGTAGATTTTGGAATCCAACTCTGACAAAAAACAGAATTACATACAATAGTTTTAAATTACGCACGAGTATATTAAAATTACACACAAATGTTTTGAATTACGTACGATTATTTTTGAAAGTGATTTTATTCCATAGATATGATGGAGTATTTTGAGTTGTTTCCACTGTTGAAAGGAAAATGCAAGTAATCGCGTCGGCGCCTCCATGTCATGCAGTGCGCGCTCCACACTCCGCTCAAACACTTGGATATGCACCTAATAATAGCACACATTTATCTAGATTAACGCTAGAACGAGCGGCCATGCCAGACGATAACCTTTTCATTTTTAACAAATCAAATCATGCATTTTCTTCCTACTGTAAGTGCTGCTCCAGTTTGAAAAAGGCTGCTGAGGCGAGACAGTAGCTGTGTCCCAATGTGAAGGCCGTATTCGAAGGCCGGTTGCATCATCGCGGTGTGACGAAGGCTACCCTGATTCAAAAGCGACACCAAATGCACCCTTTGGGTGCTTCTCATTTCTTATTTGTGCATCCTCGTTTCCTTTCCTTGCTTCCTTTCCTCGCGTCTCAGCTCCTCCCCCTGTAGGATACTGTTACGCCTGCCTGTTTACCCCTACTGGCTCTGCTACACAGTGCAGACGTTAGTTGGGCAACAGGTGTATTCAATCCCTAATTAACTCACCATCGGTATAAAGACCTGTGACTTGGAGTGAGAGCTCGCTCACTTCGCTCACATTATTTCTTTTGTATCTTTGTTTTATCATATTTATTTTTAGTGTCAGATATTGTTTATTTAGTAACCACACGCGTGTGTTTTTCCCCTAGACGTCGGTTTCTTTTGATTGTTTAATACTGGTTTTGCTTGATTTGTTAATAAATTGTTTTTTTGTTAAAGCATTTGGTTGTTTGCCTCTTTTATGTTGCGGTATATGAGCCAGCCGTAACATAAAAATGGGGCCTCGTCCGAGATTTTTGAGCGTTTGTTTTTGAGGGGAGTATTTTATTGTCTCTTCAGGATTTCTTGTGAGGATCGGCTTTCACTCCGGTTAGTTAGAGTGTTTCAGCTGGGCTGCTCGTGAGCGGTCCTTCCATCGGAACGCTGTTTGTTGTTTTGTTGATTTTGTTTTGTATTTTATTTGGGAGTTTTGGAAGGAAATCCTGGGTGGGGGTACGCTTCTCGCGCAGCTGAACTCATTTGGAGAACAGTTGTTACGAGGTTCAGCGTTTCAAGTCGCCTCGAGCCCGGCAGTCCTTTGAAGACTAGTTAGGATAGTTGGTTTCAACAGGCAGGCATATCGGAGATGAAAAGCCAATGGAAATCCTGGTGAGTACTTTATATTTCTCCCTGGTGTTTGTTTAGTTTGATTATAAAGAGAGCATGTTTTCGCGTGTGGTTATGTGCTAGGTTTTGCCAATTTATATAGGAAGTTGATGTTTGTGTAGAACGGTTAAAATATCAAATTTGATTCGTTTACACGAAGATCTTGTGTTGGGGACAATAGAGCTGATAGATGAATAGTAAATAAGTTTGTCACAGCCGTTGTAGCCTATTGAGTATGACCTATTGTTATTTACTGTGAGTAAATTAACACTGCACTAAGTGGTTATACAGGGTTTTTCCTATTGTAATTGAGCATTGAGTTATCGTCCTCGATATAACACTGAAATTGTTGATGTGACTTTAAGGTCTGTTTGATTAATTTGAATAATAAAAGCAGGATTTTTGTCTTGGATATTAATTCATTTGATCTTTTTGAATTTCTAGTGTTATAGTGGATTGAGCTAGGCTGTGCGAAATGGTATGTCAATGAGTATTATTGTATAATCATTTGGGCTTAGGCTGTTTTCTGGCACTTTTGTTTTTTGGAGGTTTTATTAAATTATTTTGGATTTGTTGTGGTTAATTAACTAATCTTCATTGTGTGAATCTTATGTTAGTCCAAAATGACTTCCATTCAGGGATTGAGTGTAGAACTTTCTGAGAAGTTTCTAGATAGGTGCACCAAAGAACAACTTTTAGAAATCGCAGAGAGTCACACAATCATTTTGACTGGGAATGATAAGAAGCGCAAGGAGGATTTGTTAAGAGCTGTTAAAAGCCAGTTGATAGCCAAGGGAATTCTGGTTGTAGGAGATGAAGCTGGTCTTGGTAAGGCAGCATATCCACTGGTTGAGAGAGATTTAATGTCCATAGAGAAACAAACCCAGTTTGAAACTGAGAGACTATCGTTTGAAGGTACTCAAGCATTAGAAGATAGGGAATGGGAAAAACGTTTTCAGTTTAAAAAATTAGAGCTTGAACAGGAGCGTGAGCGTACACAATTTGAGCTGAGAAAGTTAGAGTATGCACGTGAGAGTGAACGTGAACATAGGCAGTATGAGATGAGGAAGTTAGAACTTGAACTGGAAGTAAAAAAAGCTGAAGTTTCAAAATCCGTTCAGGTTGTGCATTCTTCTTTTGATGTTGGTCGAAACATTAAGATGGTGCCCCCATTTTGTGAAAGTGATGTAGACAAGTACTTTGCCCATTTTGAAAGAGTTGCTTCTTCTCTAAAATGGCCAGAAGAAGTCTGGACTCTACTTCTGCAGTGTGTTCTGACAGGGAAGGCTCAGGAAGTGTTTTCTTCTCTTTCTGAAGAGGAGAGTGTAGATTTCAAACAAGTAAAAACAGCCATTTTGAGAGCGTATGAGTTAGTACCAGAGGCTTATCGCCAACGATTTCGTGGTTATAAAAAAACTGAAAGACAAACATATGTTGAATTCGCTCGGGAAAAAGAGATTGCGTTTACAAGGTGGTGTCAGTCTCAGAAAGTAGAAACCTTGAACCAGTTAAGGGAGTTAATTCTTGTGGAAGAATTTAAAAACTGTGTACCAGGGTCTGTGTCTACTTATTTGAATGAGCAGAAGGCTCTTACATTAGCTAATGCGGCTGTGTTGGCTGATGAATTTGTTCTGACTCACAGAGTTTCTTTTCCTGATAGAGGTTCAAGTGATCAGAGTAGAAAGTTATTTCGGAATCGTTGGACGCCTCCAGTGAGTACATCGAATACAGTGTCAAGTGTGCCCCCTGTTAGTCAGAATTTTTCATCAGATAAGAAGGGTAAGGTGATCTGCTTTTACTGTCACAAAGTAGGGCATAAAATATCTGAATGTAACGCTTTAAAGAAGTCTGCCAAGCCAGTCGGATTGGTTGGACTTGAACCTCTGGAGATTCATGCTCACCAACAGAATTCTGAGATTAGGAAGGGGATCTCAAAACAGGTAGATGTCGGGGATAATTATACTGAGTATGCTCCATTTATTACTAACGGCATTGTGTCTTTGCCAGGACAAGAAGAAAAGGTTTCTTTGAGGATCCTGAGAGACACTGGAGCTTCTCAATCATTTTTGCTAGAGGGAGTTCTTCCACTCTCAGGTCAGACTGCGACTGGGAAGGATGTATTGATTAGGGGGATAGAAATGACCTTCTTAAAAGTTCCCTTACATAAGGTACATCTTATCTCTGATCTTGTAACTGGTGATGTGATTGTGGGAGTACGGTCTTCCCTTCCTGTGCCAGGGGTTTCTTTCATCCTGGGGAATGATCTTGCTCAGGGAAATGTCTGGGGAGCATCAAAACCTGTACCATCTACTGTTGTAGTCTCCTCACCTATGTCTGCTGATGTTCCTGATGAATGTGGTCTGAAATTTCCCCAAGTGTTTCCTTCCTGTGCTGTCACCCGAGCCAGAGGAAAACAACTTAAAGCCGACCGACTGTGTGAAGGTGAAGTTTCTTTACATCCTGAGGTACCTATGGAGAAAGGGTTACCCGTTCATTTGGAGGATGATGTAGATTGGTTTAGTCTTGTTCCCTCAAAACAGGTTGTTGGTGAGACAGTTGAAGGGGAACCACTTGGTATGACTTTGGCAGATAACATTTCTGATTCATCTGATTTCTTTTCTGAGGAGTCTGTCTCTCGGGAGAAAGCAGTATCAGAGGATCTTTTATCCTCTGTTTTTCATGTCTCTAGAGAGGACTTGATTCAAGAACAGTTAGCTGATGTAACTCTTAAACCTTTGTTCTCAATGGTTTGTATCGAGGGGGATATTGAGACTCAGCTACCCTCTTGCTACTTCCTGAAAGATGGAATGTTGCTTAGACGGTGGGTCAGTGAACCTGAACTCATTACTAAGGTTTATGTTCAAGTGGTAGTTCCTCTTAAATTTAGGCAGTCTGTGATCGGGTTAGCACATGATGGAGTGGCTGGACATATGGGAGTGAGGAAAACATATGATCGATTACAACGCAAGTTTTTCTGGCCTGGTTTAAAAAGAGATGTGGCAAAGTTTATTAGAACTTGTCATGTGTGCCAACTCACTGGTAAGCCAAACCAGAAAATCCCTGTGGCTCCTCTCCAACCTATTCCAGCTATATCAAAACCATTTGAGTATTTGCTGGTTGATTGCGTAGGTCCTTTACCTAGATCAAAGACTGGTCATTTGTATCTACTCACAGTTATGTGTTTATCTACCCGGTATCCAGCTGCATATCCTGTCAGGTCCATTACTACAAAATCTATTCTAAAAGCTTTAACCTCTTTCATGTCAACATTTGGCATTCCTAGAGTTATCCAGTCTGACCAAGGCTCAAATTTTATGAGCTGTCAGTTTGCTAAGGCTTTGCGACAATTGAAAATCAGTCATAACATTTCCAGTGCATATCACCCTCAGAGTCAAGGGGCCCTCGAAAGATTTCATCAGACCCTGAAGTCATTGCTACGGTCATACTGTGTAGAGCTTGGTTCCGATTGGGAGGAGGGGCTGCCTTGGCTGCTTATGGGAGTTAGAGAGGTTACTCAGGAGAGCATTGGATTTAGTCCGAATGATCTGGTATTCGGTCATGAAGTTCGTGGTCCCACTGCGGTTTTAGCTGATAACTGGATTCCTTCTGAACCCTCCCAAAATGTTTTGGACTTTGTGAGTGGTTTTTGATATCGGCTGCATGAGGCTCGAGCAATTGCTCAGAGGAAACTGGGAAAGTCACAGTGTAAGATGGAGAGGTTGTTTAACAAACAAGCAGTGGCTCGGAAATTTCGGGTTGGAGACCAAGTACTAGCTTTGTTGCCACTTGTAAGTAATCCTTTTCAAGCCCGTTTTGCAGGTCCTTATCCAGTCCTCAAATGCCTTTCTGGACAGAATTATCTTTTGAAAACCCCAGAACGACGCAAGGGAGTACAGGTTTGCCACATAAATCTTTTGAAGCCTTATTTTCCTTCTGCGTCTTCTGTGGGGTTAGTAACCACTGTGTCAGATGATTCTTCACATTTGAGTGGGGAGGGAACTTCCTTTTCAGAGAGTTCCTCCTTGAATTGTATGGGGGATGATTGCGTTCATTTTCCTTCACGAGGAGTTGTCGAAGGACGATTGAATAACTCTGAGATGTATTCAAAATTGGCCCATCATTTACCCCATCTATCTCCCTCTGAGAAAAACGACATTCTTCAGTTAGTGGAGTCCTTTCCTCACTTGTTTTCTGATGTGCCTACTTGCACTACAGTGATTGAACATGATATTGATGTGGGTTCTGCTTCACCAATTAAGCAGCATGCGTATAGGGTAAACCCTGTGAAACGGGACTTGTTGAAAAAGGAGGTGACTTACTTATTAGATCATAATTTGGCTGAGTCCAGCTTTAGTGCTTGGAGTTCACCTTGTCTCCTTGTAAATAAGCCAGATGGATCCTACAGATTTTGTACAGACTATCGCAAGCTTAATTCTATCACTAAGCCGGACTGCTATCCTTTACCCCGCATAGATGATTGTGTGGATAGAGTGGGGTCTGCGAAGTTTGTGAGCAAATTTGACCTTTTAAAAGGGTACTGGCAGGTTCCACTGACTGTTAGAGCAAAGGAACTGTCTGCATTTGTGACATCTGACGACTTTCTCCAGTACCGTGTTATGCCATTTGGGGTTCGAAATGCTCCAGCCACCTTCCAGCGCCTTATAAACAAGGTGTTGTCTGGTTTATCTGACTGTGATGCTTATTTGGACGATGTGGTTTTGTATAGTTCATCTTGGTCAGATCACCTAGTCCAAATAAGGGAGTTATTTGTTCGTTTGACTGAGGCTTCTTTAACTTTAAATTTGGCAAAATGCGAATTTGGAAAAGCTACTGTTACCTATTTAGGTAAAATAGTAGGAAATGGACATGTTCGCCCCATTGAAGCTAAGATTGAGTCCATCTGTGCTTTTCCAGTGCCTACAAATCGCAAAGAATTGCGTAGGTTTCTAGGAATGGCCGGATATTATCGTGGGTTTTGCCCAAACTTTGCCTCTATTGTAGCACCCTTGACCGATCTTATAAGTACGAAAGTATCCTTTAATTGGACCACTGTTACCCAACAGGCATTTGATGGAGCCAAAGCACTGTTGGCTAGTGCTCCTGTGCTTGTTGCGCCAGATTTTTCTCAGCCTTTTTGTTTAGCTGTCGATGCCAGCGATACTGGAGCCGGAGCTGTTCTCCTACAGAGAAGTCAGGATGGAGTAGAACATCCAGTCTGTTATTTTTCAAAAAAATTCAATGTCCATCAGCGGGTTTACTCTGTTGTGGAAAAGGAGACACTTGCTCTTGTTTTGGCCATCCAACATTTTGAAATCTATCTGGGATCGTCTGCAAGTCCAATCGTGGTTTATACCGACCATAATCCTTTGGTGTTTTTACACCGAATGAAGGATCGTAATCAGAGGTTAATGCGGTGGAGTCTCTTCTTACAACCATTTTCCCTTGACATTAAACACATCCGGGGCAGTGAAAATGTCATCGCTGATGCCCTATCTCGAGCATGAGGATATATATTGTTGTTTCTCCTTTTTCCCTTTCTCTCTTCTCTTTCTATCCTGTTTCCTAGGGCCCAGGAAGCAGGAATTAGGAACCAAGTGGAGTGGGATCAATTGTGGAGAATTTGTTGTTGTTGGGTTTTTTTTTTGTTTTTTTTTGCATTCCTTAGAGGAATACATTTTGTGGGGGAGGTGTTACGCCTGCCTGTTTACCCCTACTGGCTCTGCTACACAGTGCAGACGTTAGTTGGGCAACAGGTGTATTCAATCCCTAATTAACTCACCATCGGTATAAAGACCTGTGACTTGGAGTGAGAGCTCGCTCACTTCGCTCACATTATTTCTTTTGTATCTTTGTTTTATCATATTTATTTTTAGTGTCAGATATTGTTTATTTAGTAACCACACGCGTGTGTTTTTCCCCTAGACGTCGGTTTCTTTTGATTGTTTAATACTGGTTTTGCTTGATTTGTTAATAAATTGTTTTTTTGTTAAAGCATTTGGTTGTTTGCCTCTTTTATGTTGCGGTATATGAGCCAGCCGTAACAGATACGAGGGAAGGCTGCAAGGATAAGGAGGACGGAGGAATCCAAGGAAAGCTTATTTATACATTGGAATACTTGATCACTCGAGCGTCACTCCACAAATTTCAAATTGACATTTAAATGTAAGTATTATGTTTTAATTTACTCAAATAGCTAGCGAAACCAGAGTTAAAAGCCACAAGTTTTTCTTTCTTATAAACTTCATCTTAACTCCTTCGTCGCCATTGCGTGGCTTCATTTCTCAGGTGGTTTGAGGCAGAACTTGTGCTAATATTAGTTTAAGAATTGTTTCAGGGAGCAAGGATCAGACAGATCAATTTATTAAATTGCGGTCTGAAAATGAGCATTTCTTTACGGGGGAAAAAAACTACAAAGGTTTTAACCACATTTGAGTATCCAGAAATATGATTTCTGAAGTATTTTGTAAGCATATCCTAATGTGTCATATTTTACAGTGTTAACAATGCAATAATGTTAATATTGCACCCCTGTGTTCATATTTTTCATAAGTACCCTTTTCTGCTTTTTTAGAGCAATTCTGGAGAAAATGGGTCTGCTGGTGAAGTTAACTTCCATAATGGGACAACTTAAAATATATATATATATATATATATATATATATATATATATATATATATATATATATATAATTACAAAGTAAGAAAGTTAATACACACATCCTTGCTGAATCATCACTGCTGAAACTTGGCCCTGGTGTGTCCTCATGGATGAGGTGTTGGGACAGAGGCATTGCACCAATCCCTGAGGACACACCAGGGCCGAGTTCAGCACCAGCAGCACCAACACAGTTCTTACTTATCCAGATTTGTTAGCGGTTGTTTATGATCATCATTCATTTACTTTCATACTTAACGTTCTAAAATGCTTATAATATGTAAGTATTTGTCCCCTTTGTAAAGACTTTATAAAACTGTAAAGTCAACTTGGCCCTGGGTGTGATTGACAGTTTTAAGTTGTCACCTATAAAAGGTGTAGAGTAAGAGTTGAAGTGTGTCATACAAGGTTTTAAACATTACAACATCCGCAATTGCTGGTATACTGGAAATCTCTGAACACATCTAGTGTGTGTAATCAGAAATGTCCTGTATCTGATCATCTCTGTGCATCTGAAGTGTATGGACGTGTAGGGGGTTTTCACACACCTGAAGTTTCACTGAAATTTCCAGTATTTGTGAACCGCTATCTGTGCATCTGTAAATCGCTGCACGCATCTGTGGATTATGAAACACTTCTAGCGTCAACATGCAGAAAAAGCCACAGATAAGTGGACTCCACCCACCGTCTACTCAAGCCAATCAGATAACAGCTACATTGCTCCAGAATAAGCAGAGAAAACTAAGGGGGGAAATATACTAAACAATAGCAAGGATCCTCTGGAACAGCGGGAAGAACAAAACACCACTAAAATAGACAGATTAGACTGACAGAACGGTCAGAGGAGAACCTTGACAGAGAGAAGTGAAGAGAGAATGATCAGTCCCAGCACACACAGATCACACTTATCAGACATCTTCTGTCTCTGCCAGTCTTCCTCTTCATTATCTATAGTTACAGCTCCTCCTTTAAACATCATCAGCTCCTCCTGTGGTTATTAACTTCCTCTGTTCTGATCAACCGAGTGATTAAATCCTGCTAGAGTTGCTGTATAGAGACACGATGCCACAGTGAAGTGCTGCTTTACATGCGTATTGTGAACCGCACTATCTCAACACACATCTGCTCTGAACACAGTTTATAAGATATTCTTTTGCACACGAGAGCATTACTGTTAGTCTTCCTTCCTTATTTTAGCAGTTTCCTGAATTATAAAACAGATTTTAAAAGTATTGTAAAGTAATAATTAGCATCAGCTTGGTAAAATAAACCTGTATTTGCACATGAGCGTCTGTAAAGCAGATATTAACTGTCTTCAGGGAGTTTCTACACATGGATTATAACGTTCTGCTTTTGTGGTCACTCCGAGTTACGTTGGATGACGACGAATGGGGTTTCGCTTAGAAAGCCTCTCACCTTTGAGTATACAAAATGAGCCAATGGCAGGAAAATGCCATGGGTCTGCGGAATCTGCATACCGTAACTCCGCCCCACCTCGTGGGTATATAAGAAAGTATGCTGGCAACATGCAGATATGTTTTTCGTGTTTATTCTTATGCTTTCCCGGGCAGCTGAAAGCATCAGTTGGAGTGGCGAGCGCTGTCCCCCCGAGCGCTGTAGGCTTACGATTGGTTCCTGGGCGCGTGTTGTTCTACAGCACTTGCTCCCAGTGCCTTTCTCCCGGACGTGCATCAGGACGCCTCCGGCTCGCGAGGGTCCCCGTGACTTATCGCGGCCCGCGGGCGCCCTCCGCCTTTGCTGCACTCGATCACGTTGGTCACGATCAGGTTGGGCTCCTCGGCAGTGTGGTTGAGGATTGTACCCTACAGTCTTCGACCCCCCAGAAGCAGACTGAGGCCTTCTGCACCAACGGTCATCCATCCGTGCGGTCTCCTTAGTCTGCTTCCCACCGAGGCCGCCTCCCTGCGGCTCCTCCCCTCGAGCCTTCACCGGCCTGAGCAGGAGGAGGATGCAGGAGGGCGGCACTGCCCGTCTCTGCCCCTTAGCTGGCCAAACGCCGGGCTAAGCAGCACTCTCGAGACGGGCAGCTTGGAGTTAGGGCTCAGTTCTTCTCAGGAGCTGGTAGCAGGGCCACTCCTTCCCCCGGTGGAGGGCCTGGGGAGAATTTCTTGTTTCAAGAACTGATGCCTCTTCTTCCGAGCCCCAAGAGGCTGTGGATGACAGTGCGCACCGCTCATGAGCCTCGCCACTCTCGTCCCCCTCTGTCGCCAGACCCCTGCCAAAGCACACCCCCATGGAACGCTGGTCCTTCCCTTGCCTCCTCTGGCAGGACGCAGCTAATGGCCGTGCCCCCGCACCGGGCCGCTATGAGCGAGCGAGCACGCACAGTCACTGCTGACTTGTCTTCGCCAGACGAGGACAAGAGTGCGGTTCCACTGAAAACTATTTCAGAGTGTGACGGAGTGACCATGAAAGTGAACGTCTCGGTTACGTATGTAACCGGCAGTGTTGTGGGTACAAAGTAACGCGTTAGAGTACTCTAATTACCTTTTTCGTGAAATGTGTAACTTGACGCGTTAGTTTCTTGCGTTAAGTAATCAGTAACTTCGTTATTTTTAAAAAAAAGTAATCCGTCTTTTTAAGGAAAGGAAAATCCCGACTGCAGCCTGCTTTTTTGTCAGACAGTATGCTTAGGTCTGCTGTGCCACCTGCGGATGTATCAGCGGAGCCGAAGCGCTGTGATCGTAAAGTCAATGGCTGTGATACGTGTGTGCCCTGCGCCTGACTGTGTATGTGTGTGTGGGTTTTTTTTTTTTTTTTTTTAACTCCCGGCAAGATGGCAGAGAGGACCGCGTTTGGATTATGGAAGTACGCACATCATTTTCAATTTGTCAACGAAAAGGAAAAGAAAATGCTCACTCTGTGTTGGTGAAAAGCTTCTGTCGACCGCCAAAAATTTAATTTGGTTTGTAATCATTTTTGTTTGACAGGCAGCTGTTAATTTCTGTTAGATCGTTGACTGGTTGTTCATTTCTAAATGGATTTAAATCTGCAAGCCTGTTTACCTCAGGTTGTGTTTACAAGTAAGCACACTTGATACACTTTGATAACTGCATTAGAGTTAAAGAAAAAATCAGGAGTCTTGTATGGTGCTCATATACAGTAGCCTAGGCTACCCGGGCTGGGTAGGTGCGAATTTTGATTAATATGTTCTGTGATAATAAATAAATAAAACGCCATGTGGAATAGCCTATTGCTGACTGTCTTTCCTGTTATTGTTATCCTGCAGTGTTAATTTAGTCGGATGACTGACGTTATTCATTGTCAGGAGTCACGACATCTAGGTGCATTTAAAGGGGCCGGGGGCTGTGTGTGAGCCGCTGCAAACGGCTTTTAATTTTTGGTAACGCATGAGTACTCTAACGCGTTACTTTTATGAATAGATAACGCTGTAACGTATATGATTACTTTTAATTGATGGTAACGTAGTAACCTAATTAACTACTTTTCAAAGTAACTATACCCAACACTGGTAACCGGTTACGTCTGCCTGCCACTTCCACTGTACCGCTGGAACGCTGGAGTTCAGTCTCGGCTCCTCAGCAAAGAAACATATCTGCATGTTGCCAGCGTTCTTCCTTATATACCCACGGGGTGGGGCTGAGTTACGCTATGCAAATTCCGCAGACCCATGGCATTTCTTTGCCATTGGCTCGTTTTGTATACTCGAAGGTGAGAGGCTTTCTAAGCGAAACCCCATTCGTCGTCATCCAACGTAATGTCTCTGTTCCCTACTCAGGTAATGAGGGTTACATACGTAAACGAGATGTTCTGCTTCACTCTCCTCCAGCCTTGAGAAATATATCAGAGCCAGACTCCTTTATCAACACTACAAATGCTCTGGAAGATCTGGGATGTATTTCTCAAGCACCACTGATTTAACTTCCGCCTCCTGAACTTCTGGACCACTTTGCTAAAACACTTGAACGAGTCGTTTTCGACCAACTATCTACATTTCTCACACAGAACATCCTCCTGGACAACAACCAGTCTGGCTTCAGAAGCGCCACTAAACTGAGACGGCCCTGCTCTCGGTTATTGAAGCTCTGAGACTGGCAAGAGGAGCCTCTGAATCCTCAGTTCTCCTCTTGCTGGATCTGTCTGCTGCTTACAGTTAACCACCAAGAAGAGCATCTCAGGAACAGTGCTTCAAGTCTGACCTCTCAGTGGGTCCTTCAGGGTGTCGTGAGGTGTTTAAGACCCAATATCTAGCTCTCGGTTATTGAAGCGGCTTCTCAACTACAACTCGCTTCAGTGGACTTACAGATACATTACCAGCTCATGAAGGGGAATTAACATATTACTAACAAACATCTCAGGAAAGGAGACTTATTAAACACAACTGCAGAGGTTTTATTAAGAAAATTATAGCAATCATTCAAGATGAAAAAAGATGCTAAAAACAGGAATGACCAGATCCAAGAATCCTCAAATCAGCTCCATCACACAGAACAGAGAGAGATTATACAGTCTGAGTCTGTCCATTACTGTATTAATATTATATTTAAAGCAGTTTACATATGAAGCGCAAGAGAATGGAGAATGTAGAAAAATGTATCTAAACATGACTATGTCACTATAAGCGAGTGTTTTCTGAGAAGAAGAAAAAAAAACAATGAACAATCCTCTGTAAGTTTCTGCTATTGTAAATATTGCTGCAGATTGGCTCTAAACTCATCAGTATTTTATTCTAATATTGTCGGCATCTCTATTTCCTCTGGGTGCTTCGAGTCCTTCCTCCCTGCAAAATAAAAGCATTGACTGACCTCTCGTATGTGTTTTTATCATGATTGCAGATTGTTCCAGATCAGATGAGTGTGAATCATCAGATTGTGTGCGGCTCAAAACTCACCAGCTCTTCTTGCACAGATGATCTGAAGAAGAATCACAGTAGGAGCAGCAAACACTGCCATCCCAACAATACTCACAATCACTGCAGGAAACATGAGAGGAAGAAGAGAAACTGTACATGACTGAAGTCAAGGGTATTCAACTATCAACAGTTATTGATGAAGCATTTACAGACTGACTGATAGTTTAATGTTATAAAGCTGTCAGTATAAATGAACGTGTCGTACCTCTGTATAATGATCCAGCAGTCACACTGACTCCAGTTTCTGATGCTGTATCAGCTGGATCTGTGGATCACGTCTGTTAGTCAGTTCAACACATAATGCCACATATACACAACATCATCATCACATAACGACTGGAGCTTCACATCACAGAAATGATGAATATGTGCACGAGTCTGTCATCTATTATCTTCTTACTTCACTCTCAAGCTGTCAGGAGGAGAATGACTATCGCCATTCACCAAAGATAAATCTAGTAGTAAATAGTTATGTGTTCTCAGTCGTTACATCATCTATGATGTGATCATGAACCTTGTGTAGATGTATATCTAGATGTACATAGATGTTCCATGGTAGGATCTGCTGCTGTAGTTCGGCTTGATGTCTTCTCAGAGTTTGAGCTTCTGACTGGAATCAGTGTTGGTGAAGCGACTGGAGCTGCAGAAGATGAATGTTCAGACGCATCACCTGTAGGACATTAACATCATATGTTCATATCGATCATGACATGCAGTTTGTGTTCATCATCACAGTTTACAGTGGCAGTAGTTGAGAAGAGACTGTACTGTATTACTGTATAACTGTATTACTGTGTTACTGTATAATTTATTCCTGGTTTATATGAGAGTGAAACACAGTTGAGCTTCTGCAAATAAACCTTCAGCTTGAATGAAGGACATAAGCCTTATAATTCCTAAAGCCGACCTCCTACATGGGTCATACTAGGCTTTAATACACTCGTCTGATTTATGCAATATATCATGTATGACCCATGTAGGAGGCCAATATTGGGAATTATAAGGATTGTTATGCAGTTTATGACTTTGACCACTAATATTTTACAACTCCAAAACGTATGAAGCCATCAGAAAGAGTAGAGCCAATCTGTGGAAGTTTTCACAAATCTGTCAGAAAAGAGAGTTTTCTCACCTGAATACTTGACAGTGTATCTGACTGAGGTCTCGAGTTGATCTCCCAGAGTAAGCTGACATCTCCACTCTCTGTTGTCATCTTCATTCAGGAGTGTTGTAGTCAGACTGAGGATGATACAGCGACCTGGAGCTGGTGATGATAATATCTGATATCTGGAGTCTGTCTTCAGATCAACACCAGCCTGATTCACCCACAACAGCTCAACTCCCTCATAACGGACCCAATCATCACAGGAGAATACAGAATATGAATACAACTGACAGGAGAGAGTCACAGAGCGGCCTGGACTGATCTCAGTCTGTGAGGATGAAGATGATGATGATGAAGATGATGATGATGATGATGATGATGATGAAGACACTGAAACTGAACACAAGACACAAATCACAGACTCTTCAATCATCATCTGAGTTTAAAGGGAGAATCTGCCCTTTTTAAATTGACCACATAATCATAAACTTACCATGAAGAACATACAGAAAAACACCAGCAGCAGGTCCTTGTTGTTCTCCATTCACATATTGACTGCAGATGTATCTTCCATAATCTTCTACTGTGACGTTCTTGATGTTCAGAGAGCAGTCAGACTCCAGACTCAGTCTCTCATGTCTCTCTGTGTCGTTCTTCTTCATCCCTCCAGTAATCAGTTTAACTCTCCCTGAACGTCTAAATCTGTTATCGTAGGTCCATGTAGTTGAGTTGCAGTCAGAAAGAGCTTTATTACAGGACAGAGAGACATTTTCACCAGAACTGATGAACACATCATCCAATCCACTGGCTCCTGAAACACAGTATATCTCAGTGATCATTATGATATATATTAATAAATGAAACATAAAACACACCAGCATAAAAAGCAGAAGTTTTAAATCATAGTATTTTTCCTGACTTAAAGCAAACAACACACTCTCCAGAATAAACTATTAGTCTTTATCAGAGAGCTGTTCAAATCACTGACACACTCTTAATATGAAGATAATTCTTCATCATCAGATGTTTGAGTGACACTATGTCCAGTATCAGGAATAATACAGTATGATCTGTGTGTATCAATACACAACTCTGAGATCACAACGTGAATGTGTGCAAGAATAAACTGAGCATGTTCAAATGAACTCTTTCCAGACTAATTCCACTAAATGTCTTTAGAGAAAATACAGATTTCTTTACCTGTGAGAAGTGAAGAGAGAATGATCAGTCCCAGCAGACACAGATCACACTTATCAGCCATTTTCTGTTTCTGTCAGTCTTGCTCTGCATTATATATAGTTACAGCTCCTCCTTTAAACATCAGCAGCTCCTCCTGTGGTTATTAACTTCCTCTCATCTGACCGACCAACCATCACTGGGGAAATAAACATAAAGCCTAATGTTGCAGTGCATGATGGGAACCACCAATCAAAGCTCATCCATGTCTCCCAAAATAATCATTATTGCTAATATAGCGTATAACTGTTGAGCTGAGTGAACCTGAAGGTAGTGATGGTGAGATGAAGTTTCATGAAGCTTTAAAGCTTTCCAGCCTGATGTGTGTAAAAGTGGCTGATTTCTCCAGGTTTGGAATGCACACAGCGACACCTGCTGGTCAATGCTGATATCATGCAGAACAAATCCTCAGTGGTGTGTTATGGAAATTAATTTGACTTCATGCAGGGCTGCCAATGCTGAGAATCAGGCAATCGACACTTTTCACTCGCTCTCACGACACACATCCAGTTTCTCACGCAGAGGAAAATCATGAAGCAAAGAGGACTGACACCGACAGACAAGGCTACTATTGATATGAAACACACTCTCAGCTCTCAGATTCTGTCCATTTTATCACGAAATTCAACAATAAATACGGGTTAGGCGCTTGTAGATGTGACGTGACAGATAACTGTATCGCCTGAACCGATCATCTCTTACTCTTCACTACTAGTTAATAGCAAATAAACACGAATGAACAATAGGTGTGTTGAAAGATACAGTACAACTTACCGAAATGTAAATCCCTCATACATAATATCCATCAGTCAGTGTTTTTCACCCGCGGAAGAGCTCAATAACAGCTGGAGAACACTATAACCTACACGTGACGTACATTTACCTCAGGAACATTAATGACCATAGCACGCTAGTTGGCTAGAAAAATAGCTATTTTAGCTATTTTGCTAAATATGTGCACTATATTACATATTTATGATATTTTTTACATATTTATTTTTATAAAAAATTTTTTTACATATTTTTTTACATATATCGTTAAAATATTTTAACATTATAATAAAACCCCTATTATATTTCATTTGAGTTGTTATTTTTAACCTTTAATAATAATAAAAGCTGACAGGGCATTATATTTACAGCATTAGGTGAGATATGCTTTTTTCTTGAGAAAAATGAACATGTATCTGTACCTAATATTTATCTAAATTAATCAATATTGAATCAAAATCAGATTCAAATCACAAGAAATTTATTGAAAATGTGTGCCAAGCAATAATAAAAACAGTAACCTACCAGTTATTGTACCATGTAAACATTGTAAAAATATTTTTAGTACTTTTAGAGAACAACAGAAACTTTCCATATCATATTCTTCGGATGACGACATTTTCACATTCAGATCGTTAATCGACTTTATTACGTGTTAGAAAGCAAAGGATTAACAGCTCGGATCAGTATGGTTTTCGACCAGCTAGATCCACCTTAGACACACTAATAAGATTAGAAACTGATGTAAAAACGGCTCTAGCAATGAAAGAGGTGTTAGTGGCAGTATACTTTGACATCGAAAAAGCATACGATATGATGTGGAGAGAAGGATTGCTATTAAAGTTGCAAAGTATTGAAACTGAAGGAAGATTTTATAATTGTGTTTTAAGTTTCTTATTTGGACGGTTGGCAATACATTATCTCAGATGGTGAATGTAGAAAATGGAACACCACAGTCCTGTATTATTTGTATGCTAAACAGGTTAGATTTAACTCAAGCACGATCTTTGAGATGTATCACAGGAGCAATTAAAACAACTCCAATCTCAGCAATTCAAGTGGAAACAGGAGAGTCCCCATTAGAAATAAGACGCCACAAATCATCTGTTGCTTACTGGATCAATTTACAAGGGCATACACAGGAACATTTTACAAAAGCAATAATAGAGGGGAGTTGGGAGACAATAAACTCAACAGAAACAAGTTTTGCATGGAAAGCAAAGGAATGGGCTACAGGAATGTCGCTAAATAATACATCATTTTCATTACCGGTAACCATTTCCCCAATACCCCCCTGGTTTATTAGCCAACCTGAAGTTGATTTACAAACTCATGAGAGTGTTAAAAAAGGACAAATTGACATTAAGAGCTATACAATTGAATATATCAGAACAGTTTATTATGCATTTCTTCCAATATACACAGATGGATCAAGAAATCCAGAGATAGGTCACACTGGATCAGCATTTTATGTTCCAGAGTTTAAAACAGGAAAATATGGGAGATTTACAGATGGGACTTCAGTGTATACCGCAGAATTGGTGGCAGTTCAGATGGCACTTAGTTGGGTGGAAGAAGTGATGCCAAATAAAGTTGTGATTTGTTCAGATTCAATGGCATCACTTATAAGCCTGCAAACATATCAAACAGTTAGATATGATATCTATATAGAAATATTGAATATTATGTATAGATTAAGGCAAGTTGGAACAATAATTAAATGTGTTTGGGTACCAGCACATGCTGATATACCAGGAAATGAAAGATCTGATAAAATGGCTAAAGAATCACTTAAACTGAGCATCCCTACTATTACAGTTGCATTAAGTAGGATGGAAGTGTAGGGCTGAGCAAATATGGGCAGGACTCTTTACTGCCCTAGTACTTCAAAAAGCCTTTTAAAGGTTTACATGTGAATTAAACGTGGCACAATGGCCTTCATCATCACAGTATGCTAATGCCTATCTAGTGCAGGGATTCATCAATATGCTGATCGAGGACTGTTGGGACACTCCAGGCACAGGATGGTTCTGTCGGGAGAGACGGAGTCGTTTGAGCCTCAATCACACGTCTGTACCATTTGCTTCACAGGACATATGCTTTCAACTGCATGCTGTTTATTTACTAGTGTGCTCTAATATGTAGAGTGGGTGAAGTGTGGGTGAAGTGCCTGTACACAAAACCATCATAAAATGATCAAAATCCATCCAGTGTTTTTTTTTTTTAATCTTCTTATATGTTTCCTCCTGTCTCAAATCAAGCTGTTCGATATTGTGACGTCACAAAATCGACGCCCCTCCCACGATGTCTATTCATGAGCATTTCCGCTGGTGAAAGGCCATTCTCCAATGCTCTGTAGTTAAGAACAGCCAGGTGTAGATCTTCACCTGTCTCAGCGGCTTTTTCTAGCAGGGGTTTCATGATCTGCACTCCTTTCTCCGCTAAGCCATTGGAAAGCCATCATTTCTTGCAAAGTCCTTAAAGCTCTGACTTTTGAATTGTGGTCCATTATTACAGTTATTGGAATACCGTGACGTGCAAATATGGCTTTTGTTTGCACAACCACTTTCTTCTTTTTAAATTCAGATGCCAGATCATACTTCTGTAGACGAAGCATTAGTCTTTGTATGCGCGGTGGCACTTCTCCCAGTGGTTTCTTTGATATTGCTATGAGAGGCTTATGATCTGTCTCTAGGATGACTGGTCTTCCGTAAACATACTCATGGAATCTCTCACAGCCAAACACTGCACCTAGAGTCTCTTTTTCTATTAGCACATACTTTCTTCCCGCAGATGTCATAGTGCGGGATGCATATGCGACTGGATACCACTCGGTGTCATGTTGCTGGAGTAAAACGGCTCCTAAACCCGATTTCGATGCATCTGTAGAGACTTTTAGTGGCTTATCCTGGTGGTAGAATTTTAGTACAGGTTCTTTAGTCAAACTGCTCTTCAACCACAGCCACTCTTCAACATGCTCCCTTTCCCACTGCCACTCAGTGTTTGATTCACACAGGCTTCTTAATGACCTTGTGTTTGCTGACAGATTTGGCACAAATCTCCCCAGGTAGTTTACTAACCCTAAGGCTCTCTGCAGGTCTTTCTCGTCTCTTGGTTCCGGCATTTCCTCAATTGCCTGGATTGTTTCTCTGTCCGGCTGTACCCCTTCTTCAGACAGTCTCTCTCCCAGGTATGTAATTTCTCTTACACCAAACTGACACTTCTTTTTATTCAGTTTTAACCCTGTTCTTTGTGCTTGATTTAGGACCCTGCGAAGTCTTGCATCGTGCTCTTCCTTAGTGCGGCCCCATACTACTACATCATCAACTCCTACTCCTTCGACTCCGTCGGAAAGCTGCTGCACGGTTCTGGGGAATACTTCTGGGGCTGAGCTGATGCCAAACGCTAACCTTAGGAAACAATGCCTTCCAGATGGCGTGTTAAAGGTGCATAGCTTTGCGCTTTCCTCATCTAGCACTATCTGATAAAACCCGGATGAGGATCCGATTTAGAAAAGTAACATGCTCCACTCACTGAACTAGTTATGTCTGATTTTGTTGGAAGTCTATAATGCACTCGCTGGATTGCTTTAAGTCCTTTGGATCTGTACACAATCTTAGATTGTTGATCAGGAGTATTTGACTGTGGGGTGAGTCGTAAATCGTGCCGTGGGGAGGGGTCAGATCTCGAGTGGCTGGACGAGTACGCCCCAGTCCATTTCTTTTGTTCAAAAGTTCACTTCACTCTTTTAGATGTAAAGTTAGCCCATATTTTGTAGTTTTGTATTTTCTTTAAATGATTTTAGTAGTAGTATGTGTATTTATGTTTCATTTTTACAAAAATATTTATTTTTAAAGTTACATTTTAATTTTACATTTTATTTATTTATATTTAATTTACTACCAAACTTTTATATATTGATAATATGATTGGCTCTTGTTCATAAAAATAAAAATAAAAATCCCCCAAAAATATTTTTTTTTATCCCAGCCGCTGACATGGTGAAATGTGAAAGTAGTGCGATATCAGTGCCGGTCCCAAGCCCGGATAAATGGTGAGGGTTTTTACTCACTTATGGTGCACTTTGTCACAGTCACCAGCTAGTCACCACCTCCTCACTACATTACCCATCATCCTCTCTGGCCCTCACCTGCATGCACTTACCTGACTCCTTACCTGCACGATACCTACCTGAACAACTTGTCTTCAGTCATCTGCTTCCTTCATCCGTCTTCAGTCATTGCCTCGATCTCCATTTCAGAACAGACATCTATCCTGAACACTGTATTCATCAGTTACTCTCCTGCTTCCATCGCTGCGATCACATACTTCTGCAAATAAACCTGTTGATTACTTTACCTGTGTGAATCCTTTACCTGTGTGAAAAAATAAATCAGTGTTTACAACATTTATAATAAGTGCACCATATATGGTATAAATACTTATAAATATAACATATGTGTATATGTTATAACATTTAATAATCCATAAGCATTTCACAGATTCTATGTACACTAATTGTATAAAACAATTCTGTCAGTACACCATAAGTTCTAAAAATGAACTAGATCAATGTGATTAATGCCATTCATAGTTTCCATCCTTATGTTGTGTCTCCCTCTAGTGGGCAAGCAACATTTATTTATTATACGTGTTTCAAACACTTATGAAAATAACATATAATTATAAAATATATATAAATATAACATTCATGCATTTATAACATTTGGAATTTTCTGAAATATTTACTTTTATTTTATAATATTATAATTTGTGATTTTCCATTGATTAAATCATAATAAGTAGTTTACTTCATTATATATTTTTAATTCATGTTAATTTTTTATTAACCACTGAAATCACTTGAAAATTAGTGGAACGTGTCCAGTTGAGTGTGCTTAGTACAGTAGAGGTGGGTTAATACATGTTTTAGTGTTTAAAAAAAACAAAAAAGGGTCACACATCCATAAGGAGACGGAATGTTGTAGGACCCTGAAATTTTAGGTTTTAGTGGTTTTGGAGGGGTCTGGTCCTGGTTTTGGGTGGTTTGGGTTAGGTTTTAGTGGTTTTGGAGGGGTCTGGTCCTAGTTTTGGGTGGTTTGGGTTAGGTTTTAGTGGTTTTGGAGGGGTCTGGTCCTGGTTTTGGGTGGTTTGGGTTAGGTTTTAGTGGTTTTGGAGGGGTCTGGTCCTGGTTTTGGGTGGTTTGGGTAAGGTTTTAGTGGTTTTGGAGGGGTCTGGTCCTGGTTTTGGGTGGTTTGGGTTAGGTTAGATTTTAGTGGTTTTGGAGGGGTCTGGTACTGGTTTTGGGTGGTTTGGGTTAGGTTTTAGTGGTTTTAGAGGGGTCTGGTCCTGGTTTTGAGTGGTTTGGGTTAGGTTTTAGTGGTTTTGGAGGGGTCTGGTCCTGGTTTTGAGTGGTTTTGGGTGGTTTGGGTTAGGTTTTAGTGGTTTTGGGGGGGGGGGTCTGGTCCTGGTTTTGAGTGGTTTTGGGTGGTTTGGGTTAGGTTTTAGTGGTTTTAGAGGGGTCTGGTCCTGGTTTTGAGTGGTTTGGGTTAGGTTTTAGTGGTTTTGGAGGGGTCTGGTCCTGGTTTTGAGTGGTTTTGGGTGGTATGGGTTAGGTTTTAGTGGTTTTTGAGGGGTCTGGTCCTGGTTTTGAGTGGTTTTGGGTGGTTTGGGTTAGGTTTTAGTGGTTTTGGAGGGGTCTGGTCCTGGTTTTGAGTGGTTTGGGTGGTTTGGGTTAGGTTTTAGTGGTTTTGGAGGGGTCTGGTCCTGGTTTTGAGTGGTTTTGGGTGGTTTGGGTTAGGTTTTAGTGGTTTTGGGGGGGGGGGGTCTGGTCCTGGTTTTGAGTGGTTTTGGGTGGTTTGGGTTAGGTTTTAGTGGTTTTAGAGGGGTCTGGTCCTGGTTTTGAGTGGTTTGGGTTAGGTTTTAGTGGTTTTGGAGGGGTCTGGTCCTGGTTTTGAGTGGTTTGGGTGGTTTGGGTTAGGTTTTAGTGGTTTTGGAGGGGTCTGGTCCTGGTTTTGAGTGGTTTTGGGTGGTTTGGGTTAGGTTTTAGTGGTTTTGGAGGGGTCTGGTCCTGGTTTTGAGTGGTTTTGGGTGGTTTGAAAATATTGAGATATTGATAGCTGGCTGAATTAGAATTATAGAATATAGAGTTAGAGTGTCAATATCTCATGACCCACACATAACAGAGACATCAGAGTAGACTCCTTGGAAACCTCCTTGGTTCTCACCTTTCCAACGAGTCTACTCTGATGTCTCTGTTATGTGGGGGTAATGAGATATTGACACTCTAATTCTTAACTGGAAGTGGCCGTATCTCCTAATTAGAAGTTCTCATTGAATCATGAGAGGAGTTATAAGTTCCGAGAAGCTTTGGCATGGCATGATAAATATCTAAAAGTTGTTGCCGATCATAAGCGATCAACGAGTGACAACGTAGAAGCAGCAAAGTCAATAAAAACATAACAAGTAATGCAATGGGTAGACGGCAAGCCGCACACACCGGCGCCACCTTCAACCTTCATGATTTATATATTTATATAATGATGTTGATGTTCCAAAACAAGTAGCGTAGCGAAATACAGTTTCTGTCGTGTTTTATTTGGCATTTTGTAAAATCCCATTGATTTCTGTTGGAGGACTCATTGCTCGTTGATATTACTGCGCTTCAGACTCAAATATTGAGCGCAAGTTTATACGTGGTTGTGAGGTATCCGAAAAAATAGTTCCACTATAGCAAATAACACGGATTGAAATCATACATTGTGCCGATATATTTGTTTTTAATCATCAACGAACACCACTAACCACTCGGTGAGTTGAACAGTTTTGAAAACAAACGTTAAGGGTTGTTTTAAGGACATGTTCGTGCATGCCCATAGACAGCCGCTCTGAAGAGGTCAAAGGCGATTCAAAACGAGTCAAAGAGTCGAGACAGGACCCATCGTCAACATTTCTGTGTCCACCACTCTAGTTCATCCAAAACAAACCAGAAAAGAGACTCAAAGTGCTGAATACCGGAATTATCCTGTAAGTAATGGGGGAATGTAGTGTTTGTGTATTAGTCAGGAGATGGCGCTGTAGTCCACATGTTGTCACCTATAAAAGGTGTAGAGTACGAGTTGAAGTGTGTTGTACATGCTGACCATTATGTAACATCTGGCACTGTTGGATTGCTTTAGGATTTTAATAAATCTTTAAGAATTGAGAATTTTCTTGACCTCATGCTTACCAGGATTTAAACATTACAACATCAGCAATTGCTGGTATACTGGAAATCTCTGAACACATCTAGTGTGTGTAATCAGAAATGTCCTGTATCTGATCATCTCTGTGCATCTCAAGTGTATGGATGTGTACGGGGTTTTCACACACCTTAAGTTTCACTGAAATTTCAAATGTCCAATTAAAACCGTATTAGGGACAAATGTGGGCAAAATTAATCTGAGCGGTACAAGACTTGGCTACTTTTCCTAAGTTTGCCACCTGAACACACACAAGAAAAATTGACTTGATTCTACAATGTTAAGTGGGTGGAAAAAAAACTCCTTAATCTCGCCTTCGTGGACAGAAATGGTGTGACCCTAACCCTAATGAATGGGAAAAACTGTAATTCAGAGCATTTAAAAAAATATACATTTGTCAAAAAAAATCAATAGTTCCAAAACAATGCATATCATACATACACACAAATGAAGGGGTGATCCATTCTCAATGTGGCAAACACTCACACACACACACAAACTCAATCCAACTCGCATAGTTTTCACAAGCACTAACCCGGCCTTGGCTAGTGGTGTTCAAGCCCTAACCCGGCCCCAGCCCGACAACGTCTGCAATTTATCAGCCCGAACCCGACCCGAACCGAGACCAACATCAATATCAGTGGAAGCTCTCTCTGACGCACGCAGTCTCTGCTACACGCACACGCACATACGCACACACACACGCTACTAAGAGGTAAACTTTTATTTATTTATATATTAGGCGGCGCAGGAGACTTCCACCTCAATAAAATCAAACGTCTAGCCAATAAGGAGACAAAGGCTACAAAGTCAGCTTTATATTTAGGAAGCTGCAAAGTAGGAGGTAAAACCCCAAACAAAGCGGTACATGCTGTTGGATCAAATTGAACCCCTGTACAAACAGAAATAGAATTAAATATCTGTGTCCAAAAATTAAATAGTGAAGGGCAAGACCAAAACATATGGACATGGTTAGCTGGAGCCTGATGACATCTTATGCACATGGGATCGACATCATTATAGATATGGGTACGATGTAGAATTTTGCACTGGGTCAGACCATGTCTAGCACAAATAGATGAGGAGTGAACCCGACGCAAAATGGCATCTCACAGCTCCTCCGAGATCCCCTCCCCTAGATCCTCCTTCCATTGGGTTTTAATTTAATGCAGCAGGGTAAGCTGCAAAGAATAGATAAGATTGTATAAACGTGAAATAGCACCCTTAATGGTAGGCAATGGGGTTAAAAAGGAGTCAATTAGAGAGACCGCTGGGAGATTTGGGAAATTGGGGCTAAGATTGCGGATGAAACTACAAACTTGAAGATATCTAAAAAAATGCTGTCTAGGCAAATGGAATTTCTCGGAGAGTTGCTGGGAGGATGCAAATGTACCAGCAATATACAAGTCCCTAAATGCCTTGATGCCATAGTCAGACCACAAAGAAAAAGCCCCATCAATTAAGGAAGGATAAAAAAACAGGGTTAGCTGATAAAGGTGCTAGGAAAGAGAAGGTCTGTAGACCAAAATAGCGTCGAAATTGCTTCCAAATTTTAAAAGTGGATTTAACTAAAATATTATTGCAAAAAGGGGATGGAGAAAAGCTAAGAGAGGAGCGTGGATGAGAGCAGTCAACGAAGCAGGTTTAACAGAAAACATCTCCATACTCAATCATGTAGGAGGAACTGGTGCCCCCTCCAGAGAAATCCAAAGCTGAATTACTCTAAGGATGGAAGCCCAGTAATAAAACCTCAAGTTAGGAAGGGCCAAGCCCCCAAGGGTCTTAGGTCTCTGCAACAGCTCCTTTCGCATACGAGGGACCTTCCTGCTCCATATAAACTCGGTGATTGATTTGTCTAATTTGTGAAAAAAAGACTGAGGGAGAAAGACAGGTATGCACTGGAAGAGATAAGACAATTTGGGGAGAATATTCATCTTAACCCGAATTAACCCTGGCCACAAGGGAAAGTCCATCCGTATCTGATATAACAAAGGGGCAAAATTATAATCAAACAAATCTTCAAATCGGTCTCTAATCTGAATACCAAGGTATTTAAAGCCAAATGGAACAATTATGGAATCTGACCAAATGAACTAAGGATGTCAAGGGCAGCTGGAACTGAGACAGAGAGATTGGACACATATAGTAATAAGTCATCGGCATAGAGGGAGACCTTCTGTTCAAGACTATATCTTGTTATTCCAGTGATGCGTGGCTCTGAACAAAGCGCAATAGCCAGAGGTTCAATAGCAACAGCAAATAAAAAAGAGGACTCAGAGGACAGCCCTGACGAGTGGAGCGGTGCAAAGGGAAATAATCTGAATGGGTGTCATTAGTTCTGACTGAAGCCACAGGAGATGAATAGAGCAACTTAATCCAAGAAATGAACTCCTGACCAAAACCAAATTTCTCCAAAGCGTAAAAAAGGTAGTTCCACTCCACTCTGTCAAAAGCCTTCTCGGCGTCTAATGAGATTACGGCTTCCGGCCCCATTAACGTAGAAGGATTATAAACAACATTGAGAAGTCGTCTGAGATTAAAGAACCCATGTCTGTTCTGGACAAAACCTGTCTGATCAGGAGAGATTATCAAAGGCAAAACTGATTCCAGTCGCAGAGCTAATAATTTGGACAGAAGTTTTACATCAACAGATAAAAGACTAATTGGACGGTAACTTGAGCAGGACAGAGGGTCCTTATTCTTTTTTAAGAGTAATGATATGGAGGCCTGATTTAGAGTCTGAGGTAATTTAGAAAGAGTAAGAGATTCATTGAACATTTCTATCAAAACTGGTGCTAATTTGTCAAAAAAGGTTTTGTAAAACTCGGTCGGAAAACCGTCCGGGCCTGGACATTTTCCAGACTGCATAGAAAATGTTGCCCGTTTAAGGTCATCTATGGTGATTGGGCCCTCTAACTGCACAGCAGTATCAGCATCTACCCTAACCAACTCTAGTGAGTCAAAAAAACTATCCAGGGCTGACAGATCAGACCCAACCTCAGAAGTATATAGAGAGGAGTAAAACCGTTTAAACTGATCATTAATTGTTTTAGGATTGGTTGTGACGCCAGAAGGAGTATGAATTTGTGGAATCTGCTGAGAGGAGGAAGCCTGTCGAAGCTGATGGGCCAAAAGTTTGGTCGCCTTATCCCCAGATTCATAATAACAATATTTAGCCTTAAATAAGAGCTCCTCAACCTCTTTAGTAGAAAGAACATCAAACTCAGCCTGAAGAGAGAGTTGATCCTTATATATGTTAGGGGATGGGGAGGAAGCATAAATATTATCAAGCTGGGAGATTCGTAACCTCAATTCCTTTAATTTTTTTTCCTTTGTTTGTTCTCATAGCTGCTGTATGAAATAATTTCACTTCTAATGTATGCTTTCAAAGTCTCGCCAAAGAAGGGAGGCTGAGATCCCTGGAGTTCTGTTGGTAGTAAGGAAAAAGTCAATTTGACTAGAAACAAACTTAAACTGTGGTGTATTCATGCAGGTGTAGTTGTGTTGGCCTATTTTGATAACAGATGCATTTTAGGCTGTGCCCACCTGATTTTCTCTGGGCTCACCTACATTGTGATTCCTGGCTACGCTAATGGTTTAACCATGGATGAGGTAATGGCTGTTATGTTATTTTCTTTTCAGGACGTTCCTTGTTACATGTTCATTGCTGGATTTATGGAAAAACATCAACCAATATTGCATATCCATAATAATTATAATGGATATAATTAAAGAATACTTACACTATGACGTAAATTCCCAGCAAACACATTTACGTTGTGGCAACGTCTCTGGCGCGTTGCATTTCTGCTATGGCAACGTCGCTGTCTACCTGCTGGCAACATTGTAACAATGTAGAATTGTAAGACACGACAGGGCTGTAGCAACGTTGTTGCGCGACATTCAGCAACTGAGAGACGACGTTCTGGCAATATTTTTATATGCTGCTATATCCCCCATTTAGCATTTTGTTAGATAATTATATACTTTTTATCGTTTATTGTTTACCTATATTATTATTTAATGGGGCTATCAACACCTGCAAGTGTACACTTTGATCAAACTCTTCGAAGAGTAAAAATGACAGGTTTCGTTAATTCAACTTTATTAAAACTGCATCATTTTGCACTTCCAAAAGTAATACATTTGTGAAAAATAAAGAAAAAACGAATATACAAATTTATTTTAAGTATAATAAATAAAACATAAAAAGCAAAGGCAGATCAGAACATTTAATGAACAAAACCGGGTCTGTATGGCAGACAGTAGCCGAAAGACGGACGATAGAGGAGCAAAGAAACGAATGAGACTAAATAGCGGAAAAATCGAATGAAAAACTAAACAGTGCAAGCGAGGCTACATTAATCACATTAGAAATTAAAGTTGTAGGTTGTGTTTGATAGCTGAGGTAGGCTAAACGCAATACTCACGTATCCTTGCTCGATGAAGAACGAGACCACACAATGAGCCCAACAGGTGGTTGGGATTTAAAAGGCTGATGTTCGCGCTTCAGGGCAGTGACGAGTACATTATGTAGTCCAGTGGTTGTCCAGTCACCCTAGGCACAACCTTAAGCAATGGCCCTGAACGGTGGTTCAATGTCAACATTGTGACAACGCTGTAACAACCTTCACCACACAACGTAGTTATAGCAACCTTTTGGCAATGTTGTTAAAACGTTGTTAGAAGGTCAGGTACGTTGCGCCAACGTTCTGTGTTTGCTGGGTAATTAGAAGTGTAATGCAAAAAAAAATGGATTTTTACGCCTATTTTGAATTTTACTCGATTACAAATACAAATACTTTTCCCCCCTCAACAAATACAAATACAGATACAGATACAAATACCAGCTGCTTTGCACACAACTAATACAGTTTTATGGTTGAAATGTAATAAAATGTTCAAATGAAGATGTGTTGAATTTGCAGGGCGAGCTCAACCTAAAGCCTAGTTTGAGCTTGGCCTGCGAACTTAAAGGGATAGTTCACCCAAAAATGAAAATTCTGTCCTCATTTACTCTCCCTCAAGTTGTTCCAAACCTGTATGATTTCCTTTCTTCTGCTAAACACAAAAGATGATATTTTAAAGAAGGTTGGTAATTAAACAGTTGCTGGTCCCCACTGACATACATAGTATTTTTTTTTTTTCCTACTATGGAAGTCAATGGGGTCCATCAGTCGTTTGGTTACCGACTTTCTTCAAAATATCATCTTTTGTGTTCAGCAGAAGAAAGAAAGTCATACAGGTTTGGAACAACTTGAGGGAGAGTAAATGATGACAGAATTTTCATTTTTGGGTGAACTATCCCTTTAAGGGTCATAGGAAGAGAGTGTGTGTGTGTAGCTATCGCTACATGACATGTTTAAGGGTGTTAAAACCACATGTGTTTCTGAAGAGGACTTGGAGCATCTCTTGCTCCACAGATAGAAAAGGTGTGAAGCCGAAGAGAGGTCAAAGGGGCTGGAACAGGGGAACTTTCCAGAGCTTTTGGTGTGTGTGCTGCATAAGATAAGAGTGATAAGATCTGTAGATAATCTGAAAATGTGCTTTCACAAGCTTATGTTAGTGAAGGGACTCGGATAAGTCCCAAGCTTTACCTTATAAGGGAATTAACTGTACTAAGATGACAGCCCAAAAACGAGCGTTTTTGTAAGGGTTTTTTCGGGTCCACAACTTGGTTGAAGACTCTCATGTGTTTATTATTCTGAATCTTTTTAATAAAACAAAGTCATGTTGTGGTGATTCGTAAAACTTGTTAAACAAGTCTCAGAGTAATTTTCCCTATTATTATTTCATGAATTTAGTAATGAAATATTAATGCTAGCGAACGCCAGTGCATTCGAACTCCAGATTGATCTGGTTCGAGGCTCCGCCGTGTGTGTGCGCGTGTGTGTGTCTGTGCGCGGGTGTGTGTGTGTGCTCCGCCGAGGACCCTGAATCGACATCAGACATCCCTAATCTGAAAGGTAAGGGCAATGTTTAATTTAAACAGATTATGATTATGTCTGAGAATGATTTGATGGCAACCACCAATCAAAGACTCCCAGCATGCATTGCGGCATGAATAAATTATGCAGATGCAATGTCTCAAATGATTTTCATTTGTTGCTGTAGTTCTTGTGATTTGTTTAGTAGCTTGTTTTGTGACGGTCCAATATGATTTGTTTATCTGAATATTTTGTTGATTGTCGCTGTTGTTGAGACTCATACACTGATTCTTGATGTGTGTGTGTGTGTGTGTGTCATGCGGTTTCTGTTTTGTAAATAGTTTCATTTCCCTGTATTTTTCATGTAACATAAGCAGCTTTATTTGGTCTTCTGTGCTGATAAATGTTATCATTATTTGTCTAGAATGAGAGGCTGCTACTGTTGTCTATGTTAGCCAGTTTTTGTATTTGATTTGTATAATGTTGTGACTGAGAACAAGAGAGATAGAAAGACTCATTTTGATGTGAGAAACAAACTTTAATTATTTCAATCACTGTACACAAGCTTTTCTACTCTAATTTCCCAAATTTTGCATAATTAACGCTGCACAGTTTCAAGTATAGATTTTTCATCCTGTGTCCGGTGTTGTCACTAACTCACATACCAGGCCACATATAGTTACAGCTCCTCCTTTAATCATCATCAGCTCCTCCTGTGGTTATTATCTTCCTCTGTTCTGATCAACTGAGTGATTAAATCCTGCTAGAGTTGCTGTATAGAGACACGATGCCACAGTGAAGTGCTGCTTTACATGCGTATTGTGAACCGCACTATCTCAACACACATCTGCTCTGAACACAGTTTATAAGATATTCTTTTGCACACGAGAGCATTGCTGTTAGTCTCCCTTCCTTATTTTAGCAGTTTCCTGAATTATAAAACAGATTTTAAAAGTATTGTAAAGTAATTATTAGCATCAGCTTGGTAAAATAAACCTGCATTTGCACATGAGCGTCTGTAAAGCAGATATTAACTGTCTTCAGGGAGTTTCTACACATGGATTATAACGTTCTGCTTTACTCTCTCCAGCCTTGAGAAATATATCAGATCCAGACTCCTTTATCAACACTACAAATGCTCTGGAAGATCTGGGATGTATTTCTCAAGCACCACTGATTTAACTTCCGCCTCCCTGAACTTCTGGACCACTTTGCTAAAACACTTGAACGAGTCGTTTTCGACCAACTATCTACATTTCTCACACAGAACATCCTCCTGGACAACAACCAGTCTGGCTTCAGAAGCGCCACTAAACTGAGACGGCCCTGCTCTCGGTTATTGAAGCTCTGAGACTGGCAAGAGGAGCCTCTGAATCCTCAGTTCTCCTCTTGCTGGATCTGTCTGCTGCTTACAGTTAACCACCAAGAAGAGCATCTCAGGAACAGTGCTTCAAGTCTGACCTCTCAGTGGGTCCTTCAGGGTGTCGTGAGGTGTTTAAGACCCAATATCTAGCTCTCGGTTATTGAAGCGGCTTCTCAACTACAACTCGCTTCAGTGGACTCACAGATACATTACCAGCTCATGAAGGGGAATTAACATATTCATAACAAACATCTCAGGAAAGGAGACTTAGGGACCGTTGTGACCCCGCCTGTGAAACCCCGGCTAAAGTCGCAGAATCGAATTATGAGTTAACGAGTGTCAAAGTAGTCATAGCCATAAAAATGACAAAAATGTGTGTTTATTGCTGTAAATGATAGATTATACCAATGATTTTGAGATACAATACTTACATTTTCATTTCTAACATGATAAATACTGAAATTAAGGATTTTATTGACACTACGTTATACTTTTGTGAAAAAAACAAAAAGTACGTGGGCTTCCTCAACATTGATTTCAATCGTCTCTGGGTTTATTTCGTGCAACAACACTGCTGATTCTTATATCATTCGGTTCAGGAACTTCGTTTCTGTGTCTTTTCTATTAGAAAGAGTAAAAACAGACTTTAATATCAATCTGCGAGCGGTAATCAGGTCAACACAACGGGAAAAAAAAACAAGAGAGAGAGATGTCAGCCGGGTTTAGATGTCTGTGGTGATTTTTTCTTGTCATAACCAATATTTTAAGCACTGCTTATTTGTTTTGTAGCTCAGTATTCTGCCAATACTATTAAACTTATTTTTAGGGCATTTTTGGCCTGCTACGTGTTATTTGCTGGATGGTAATGCGTTGTTTTGACATCTGACACGGCGACACCGAAGTATGAGCAGGAACGGAAAGCTGCAGCTATAAGATATCTTATTTTGTGTTCAGCAGAAGAAAGAAACTCATACAGGTTTGGAACAACATCAGAATGAGTAAATGATGACAGAATTGTAGTTTTTGGGTAAAATATCCCTTGAAATTTTATTTATTTATTTATTTACTCCAGATTTATTGAATGTTACACCGTGGGCCAGTAAGAGAGTGATCATTTCAGCGAATGAGCAATGTTATGTTATTTAATTTATATATTATTGACATTTTTTTCACTGATATTACATTTTAGCCTACTAATAAAGTTATACAAATCATTCCACTGAATTGACATGGTCATTGTTGCTACGATCAAGCTCTTGTGGCACCCCCATTCGTTTCAATGTTTTTATGCTTTTAGCTTTTTGGACATGCACATCATAATAAATAGACCTGTTTTACAAAACTTTAAGAATTTTTTCCACCGATGTGTCATATATCACTAAAAAGGGGCAGGGACGGACTGGGGCTAAAAAACAGCCCTGGACTTTCTCCCAAATAGGCCCATCATCCGGCCATTCGCCCCTGTGGGACAGACACTAGCCAGGATGTCCTGATACTATGCCACAATACTGTAGCCTATCAGACAAGGCATTCACAGCAAGTAACATCTCAAACCAATGATGATAATTGAGGTGTTTATTAATGAAGCCTCAGCCTTCAAATAAAAACAAAAAATGTACAATGCCATTAAAAACAAATAATGAAATGTCACTGGCTACAGAAACCCCAAATTACACAAACTTGTAATTATAAAACATAGTTACTATATACCAGGGTCCAACCTTTTTGTGTGCAAGGGCTACCTCAAGGGATAAAATAATCTAGAAGGAATTTTTATTTGTTATACTCCAATATTTATTATACATAACATGGTGAAGCTTTTTTACTTTCCACCATCATATGGGAAATAATAAAATATCTTGATATTCTGGTTCAGACTTACAAGCGTTTAAAAAAAAACAATTCCTGAAAAATTATGAAAATATTTATAGATTTTTTTTTTGTTGATTTTCTATAAACCTATTGTATGTGTTATCAAAAACAGTAGCTCAAACATTTATCATAAATATAAATGAAAAATAAAAATAAACTGGCATAACTTCTAAACAAAACATTACTGCATTAGGCCTACATTTAATACATTTATACATGACTATATTAAAATAACAGCATTTTAAATATGAATACAGGCACATTTCTGCCAAAAAAGTTTGTTTTACTAAAGTTAATTCATAAGTTTTGGTGTGTGATATGTATTCTAGCTGGTTTGTTCTCGGAACAATGTATGTTTCGCCTGTTTTTTTTTTCGTTTTTTTTTTTTGTCAATATGTTGAGAATATCAGCGCTGTTTCATCTGGCTTTTTACAAGCTTAAATCACATAGTCATTTCACGAGTTCACACTTACATATAATTTTGAAGGGGTAAAGTTTAATGCGTATTTGGCGTGCTGTCCGGAGTTCGGCCCGAACCCAGAGTACTCCCCCCGTATGTAAGTGTTTAGGACTAGAAGCGTGGAGAAGGGGTGGTGGAGGGATGCTGCAAAAACTGTCAATGAAATGAGGTGAGACTGCTGCGTATATATACACCTCTTACCATTGATTGCTGAGTGCTCTCCACTTGTGTTAATTATCTGAACGTGCTCCTCCCGAACCTTGTTAATAAAACGTCATTTGTGGGTTTATAATAGAGATAGAGAATTCTGCGCTGAATTTAAATGCTTCTCGGTGGATCGCGCAGCTCTGTGTAATAATGTTCACGTGATCGAGATCAGCCCGCACAGCTGCTTTGGCCGCGATCGCTGTTTTTTGGGCCGAGCTGATAATGCGCTGCTCAGATCAAACAACTTTTGTTCCGCTTTTTGAGCGTTTGCCATTTGATGTTTCTCATACGCAACGCAAATGACAGCGTAGGCCTATAATCAAAGAGAGTTGGGTAATTTTGTAGAGGCAAAAGTTCAAATTGAAACGTTTAGTTGAAAAGGGCGCAAAATTATACCATTCAAAGTCTGCAACCCCGACGGCAAGTTGGGGCTATTTATAGAATGTGTTTAGCGGGACACTCACAGGCACCACGCTGGAGACCACTGATATTCAAATATAATGTAAGCAAATGTTAAAGTGCGGCCTTAACTTTCTGTCAGTGGCTATAGGCCGACTCTTCTTCCTCAGTTGTTGTTTTTTACACGTAGCATATAAGTGGCCCTGCTGTTGGCTGTTCATATTGCTTTATTAGACTTGTTTTTTTTGTTTTTTTTTGTGCCGACGGCCCTCAGTTGGACGGCCTGGACTTTTCCAGAACGCACAGATTGTCAGTCCGTCCCTGAAAAGGGGAGAATCTCAGCTTTAATGTGTTATATGGCACATATGCAGGATAACTATGGATCAAATGTGTTGCAGTTTTAACCAATAACCTATTTTTAAATTGGAATTTCTCAAAAATATGATTTTCTGAGCCCGAATTTGAGCAAATCTTTGACATGGCCTTACTCAGTCAATATTAAAGATATCAAGGTTATATTTTCACAGAATGTTCTTTACATCGTGTAGGATGATTTTATGTAGAAAACATTGAATCACAAAAAAATTACTTTAGCTGGGTTTTCACAGGCAGGGTCACATATTCCTAACAAACATCTCAGGAAAGGAGACTTATTAAACACAACTGCAGAGGTTTAATTAAGAAAATTATAGCAATCATTCAAAATGAAAAAAGATGCTAAAAACAGGAATGAACAGAGAAGATCCAAGAATCCTCAAATCAGCTCCATCACACAGAACAGAGAGAGATTATACAGTCTGAGTCTGTCCATTACTGTATTAATATTATATTTAAAGCAGTTTACATATGAAGCACAAGAGAATGACTTTCAACACTGTAGGAAAATATATCCATAAAATCCATATAAATGAAAATAAATCTGGCCTTTTATATGTAAAAAACAACAACATTTTAATCTAAACTTGATCAATTGATTTGCACACAAAAAAATGCTAAACTTTATGGTGTCACTAATACTATTTAGCATCATCATCACATAATACTTGAGCTTCACATCACAGAAATGATGAATATGTGCACGAGTCTGTCATCTATTATCTTCTTACTTCACTCTCAAGCTGTCAGGAGGAGAATGGATTACTGTATAACTGTATAAATGTGTTACTGCATGAAACGTTGTACTAGATGCCTTTAATACATAGATATTCCATGGTAGGATCTGCTGCTGTAGTTCGGCTTGATTTCTTCTCAGAGTTTGAGCTTCTGACTGGAGTCAGTGTTGGTGAAGCGACTGGAGCTGCAGAAGATGAATGTTCAGACGCATCACCTGTAGGACATTAACATCATATGTTCATATCGATCATGACCTGCAGTTTGTGTTCATCATCACAGTTTACAGTGGCAGTAGTTGAGAAGAGACTGTACTGTATTACTGTATAACTGTATTACTGTGCTACTGTATAATTTATTCCTGGTTTATATGAGAGTGAAACACAGTTGAGCTTCTGCAAATAAACCTTCAGCTTGAATGAAGGACATAAGCCTTATAATTCCTAAAGCCGACCTCCTACATGGGTCATACTAGGCTTTAATACACTCGTCTGATCTATGCAATATATCATGTATGACCCATGTAGGAGGCCAATATTGGGGATTATAAGGATTGTTATGCAGTTTATGACTTTGACCACTAATATTTTACAACTCCAAAACGTATGAAGCCATCAGAAAGAGTAGAGCCAATCTGTGGAAGTTTTCACAAATCTGTCAGAAAAGAGTGTTTTCTCACCTGAATACTTGACAGTGTATCTGACTGAGGTCTTGAGTTGATCTCTGAGAGTAAGCTGACATCTCCACTCTCTGTTGTCATCTTCATTCAGGAGTGTTGTAGTCAGAGTGAGGATGATACAGCGATCTTGATCTGGATCTGATGATGATAATATCTGATATCTGGAGTCTGTCTTCAGATCAACACCAGCCTGATTCACCCACAACAGCTCTAATCCCCTATGACTGACCAAATCATAACAGGAGAATCTAGTATATGAATACAACTGACAGGAGAGAGTCACAGAGCGGCCTGGACTGATCTCAGTCTGTGAGGATGAAGATGATGATGAAGATGAAGATGATGATGAAGATGATGATGATGATGATGATGAAGACACTGAAACTGAACACAAGACACAAATCACAGACTCTTCAATCATCATCTGAGTTTAAAGGGAGAATCTGCCCTTTTTAAATTGACCACATAATCATAAACTTACCATGAAGAACATGCAGAAGAAGATCAGCACCAAGTCCTTGTCGTTCTCCATTCACATATTGTCTGCATCTGTATAATCCATAATCTTCTCCTGTGACGTTCTTGATGTTCAGAGAGCAGTCAGACTCCAGACTCAGTCTCTCATGTCTCTCTGTGTCTTTATTCTTTATCCCTCCAGTAATCAGTTCAACTGTTGCTGAACGTATGTTCTTGTAGGCCCATGTAGTTGATTTGCAGTCAGAAAGAGCATTATTACAGGACAGAGAGACATTTTCACCAGGACTGATGAACACATCATCATATCCACTGGTTCCTGAATCACAGTATATCTCAGTGATCATTATGATATATATTAATAAATGAAACATAAAACACACCAGCATAAAAAGCAGAAGTTTTAAATCATAGTATTTTTCCTGACTTAAAGCAAACAACACACTCTCCAGAATAAACTATTAGTCTTTATCAGAGAGCTGTTCAAATCACTGACACACTCTTAATATGAAGATAATTCTTCATCATCAGATGTTTGAGTGACACTATGTCCAGTATCAGGAATAATACAGTATGATCTGTGTGTATCAATACACAACTCTGAGATCAACACAACATGAATGTGTGCAAGAATAAACTGAGCATGTTCAAATGAACTCTTTCCAGACTAATTCCACTAAATGTCTTTAGAGAAAATACAGATTTCTTTACCTGTGAGAAGTGAAGAGAGAATGATCAGTCCCAGCAGACACAGATCACACTTATCAGCCATTTTCTGTTTCTGTCAGTCTTCCTCTGCATTATATATAGTTACAGCTCCTCCTTTAAACATCATCAGCTCCTCCTGTGGTTATTAACTTCCTCTCATCTGACCAACCAACCATCACTGCTGAAATAAACAAAGCCTAATGTTGCAGTGCATGATGGGAACCACCAATCAAAGCTCATCCATGACTCCCAAAATCATCATTATTGCTAATATAGCGTATAACTGTTGAGCTGAGTGAACCTGAAGGTAGTGATGGTGAGATGAAGCTTCATGAAGCTTTAAAGCTTTCCAGCCTGATGTGTGTAAAAGTGGTTGATTTCTCCAGGTTTGGAATGCACACAGCGACACCTGCTGGTCAATGCTGATATCATGCAGAACAAATCCTCAGTGGTGTGTTATGGAAATTAATTTGACTTCATGCAGGGCTGCCAATGCTGAGAATCAGGCAATCGACACTTTTCACTCGCTCTCACGACACACATCCAGTTTCTCACGCAGAGGAAAATCATGAAGCAAAGAGGACTGACACCGACAGACAAGGCTACTATTGATATGAAACACACTCTCAGCTCTCAGATTCTGTCCATTTTATCACGAAATTCAACAATAAATACGGGTTAGGCGCTTGTAGATGTGACGTGACAGATATCTGTATCGCCTGAACCGATCATCTCTTACTCTTCACTACTAGTTAATAGCAAATAAACACGAATGAACAATAGGTGTGTTGAAAGATACAGTACAACTTACCGAAATGTAAATCCCTCATACATAATATCTAGATCCACCTTAGACACATTAATAAGATTAGAAACTGATGTAAAAACGGCTCTAGCAATGAAAGAGGTGTTAGTGGCAGTATACTTTGACATCGAAAAAGCATACGATATGATGTGGAGAGAAGGATTGCTATTAAAGTTGCAAAGTATTGAAACTGAAGGAAGATTTTATAATTGTGTTTTAAGTTTCTTATTTGGACGGTTGGCAATACATTATCTCAGATGGTGAATGTAGAAAATGGAACACCACAGTCCTGTATTATTTAACATAATGATCAATGATATATAGGCTATGAAGGAATTCATCCAGGAATTAAAACAGCATTATATACAGATGATGGAGCAATGGGGAAGAGGGGAAGAAATGTTAAATATAAAGTGCAAAAACTTCAAGAAGCAATTGAGATTGTAGAGAAATGGTCAGTGGAATGGGGATTTAGACTCTCTATATCCAAAATGTGTTGTCAGTTTTTTACTAAAAAGAGGATTGCAGAAAATATTAAACTTTATTTATATAAACAGCCACTAGAAAGGTTATCAAATTTTAAATATTTAGGTTTATGGTTCGACTCCAAATTAACATGGTTCATGTCAAATATATAGAAGAGAAATGCAGCAAAGTACTAAATCTGATGAGATGTATAGTAGGCCAAGAATGCGGGACTGATAAACAATCTATGATCAACATATACTGTGCTCTCTTACGATCCGTTTCGGATTATGGATGCATTATATATGGATCTGCATCAACTATATGCTAAACAGGTTAGATTTAACTCAAGCACGAGCTTTGAGATGCATCACAGGAGCAATTAAAACAACTCCAATCTCAGCAATGCAAGTGGAAACAGGAGAGTCCCCATTAGAAATAAGACGCCACAAATGATCTGTTGCTGACTGGATCAATTTACAAGGGCAGAAACAGGAACATTTTACAAAAGCAATAATAGAGGGGAGTTGGGAGACAATAAACTCAACAGGAACAGATTTTGCATGGAAAGCAAAGGAATGGGCTACAGGAATGTCGCTAAATAATACATCATTTTCATTAACGGTAACCATTTCCCCAATACCCCCCTGGTTTATTAGCCAACCTGAAGTTGATTTACAAACTCATGAGAGTGTTAAAAAAGGACAAATTGACATTAAGAGCTATACAATTGAATATATCAGAACAGTTTATTATGCATTTCTTCCAATATACACAGATGGATCAAGAAATCCAGAGATAGGTCACACTGGATCAGCATTTTATGTTCCAGAGTTTAAAATAGGAAAATATGGGAGATTTACAGATGGGACTTCAGTGTATACCGCAGAATTGGTGGCAATTCAGATGGCACTTAGTTGGGTGGAAGAAGTGATGCCAAATAAAGTTGTGATTTGTTCAGATTCAATGGCATCACTTATAAGCCTGCAAACATATCAAACAGTTAGATATGATATCTATATAGAAATATTGAATATTATGTATAGATTAAGGCAAGCTGGAACAATAATTAAATGTGTTTGGGTACCAGCACATGCTGATATACCAGGAAATGAAAGATCTGATAAAATGGCTAAAGAATCACTTAAACTGAGCATCCCTACTATTACAGTTGCATTAAGTAGGATGGAAGTGTAGGGCTGAGCAAATATGGGCAGGACTCTTTACTGCCCTAGTGCTTCAAAAAGCCTTTTAAAGGTTTACATGTGAATTAAACGTGGCACAATGGCCTTCATCATCACAGTATGCTAATGCCTATCTAGTGCAGGGGTTTCATCAATATGCGGATCGAGGACTGCTGGGACACTCCAGGCACAGGATGGTTCTGTCGGGAGAGACGGAGTCGTTTGCGCCTCAATCACACGTCTGTACCATTTGCTTCACAGGACATATGCTTTCAACTGCATGCTGTTTATTTACTAGTGTGCTCTAATATGTAGAGTGGGTGAAGTGTGGGTGAAGTGCCTGTACACAAAACCATCATAAAATGATCAAAATCCATCCAGTTTTTTTTTTTTAATCTTCTTATATGTTTCCTCCTGTCTCAAATCAAGCTGTTCGATATTGTGACGTCACAAAATCGACGCCCCTCCCACGATGTCTGATTGACAGCAGCAATGGAAGCTTTGTCTGCGGTTTCCAATTCATGAGCATTTCCGCTGGTGAAAGGCCATTCTCCAATGCTCTGTAGTTAAGAACAGCCAGGTGTAGATCTTCACCTGTCTCAGTGGCTTTTTCTAGCAGGCTTTTCATGATCTGCACTCCTTTCTCCGCTAAGCCATTGGAAAGCCATCATTTCTTGCAAAGTCCTTAAAGCTCTGACTTTTGAATTGTGGTCCATTATTACAGTTATTGGAATACCGTGACGTGCAAATATGGCTTTTGTTTGCACAACCACTTTCTTCTTTTTAAATTCAGATGCCAGATCATACTTCTGTAGACGAAGCATTAGTCTTTGTATGCGCGGTGGCACTTCTCCCAGGGGTTTCTTTGACATTGCTATGAGAGGCTTATGATCTGTCTCTAGGATGACTGGTCTTCCGTAAACATACTCATGGAATCTCTCACAGCCAAACACTGCACCTAGAGTCTCTTTTTCTATTAGCACATACTTTCTTCCCGCAGATGTCATAGTGCGGGATGCATATGCGACTGGATACCACTCGGTGTCATGTTGCTGGAGTAAAACGGCTCCTAAACCCGATTTTGATGCATCTGTAGAGACTTTTAGTGGCTTATCCTGGTCGTAGAATTTTAGAACAGGTTCTTTAGTCAAACTGCTCTTCAACCACAGCCACTCTTCAACATGCTCCCTTTCCCACTGCCGCTCAGTGTTTGATTCCAGCAGGCTTCTTAATGACCTTGTGTTTGCTGACAGATTTGGCACAAATTTCCCCAGGTAGTTTACTAACCCTAAGGCTCTCTGCAGGTCTTTCTCGTCTCTTGGTTCCGGCATTTCCTCAATTGCCTGGATTGTTTCTCTGTCCGGCTGTACCCCTTCTTCAGACAGTCTCTCTCCCAGGTATGTGATTTCTCTTACACCAAACTGACACTTCTTTTTATTCAGTTTTAACCCTGTTCTTTGTGCTTGATTTAGGACCCTGCGAAGTCTTGCATCGTGCTCTTCCTTAGTGCGGCCCCATACTACTACATCATCAACTCCTACTCCTTCGACTCCGTCGGAAAGCTGCTGCACGGTTCTGGGGAATACTTCTGGGGCTGAGCTGATGCCAAACGCTAACCTTAGGAAACAATGCCTTCCAGATGGCGTGTTAAAGGTGCATAGCTTTGCGCTTTCCTCATCTAGCACTATCTGATAAAACCCGGATGAGGATCCGATTTAGAAAAGTAACATGCTCCACTCACTGAACTAGTTATATCTGATTTTGTTGGAAGTCTATAATGCACTCGCTGGATTGCTTTGTTCAAGTCCTTTGGATCTATACACAATCTTAGATTGTTGATCAGGAGTATTTGACTGTGGGGTGAGTCGTAAATCGTGCCGTGGGGAGGGGTCAGATCTCGAGTGGCTGGACGAGTACGCCCCAGTCCATTTCTTTTGTTCAAAAGTTCACTTCACTCTTTTAGATGTAAAGTTAGCCCATATTTTGTAGTTTTGTATTTTCTTTAAATGATTTTAGTAGTAGTATGTATATTTATGTTTCATTTTTACAAAAATATTTATTTTTAAAGTTACATTTTAATTTTACATTTTATTTATTTATATTTAATTTACTACCAAACTTTTATATATTGATAATATGATTGGCTCTTGTTCATAAAAATAAAAATAAAAATAAAAATCCCCCAAAAATATTTTTTTTTATCCCAGCCGCTGACATGGTGAAATGTGAAAGTAGTGCGATATCAGTGCCGGTCCCAAGCCCGGATAAATGGTGAGGGTTTTTACTCACTTATGGTGCACTTTGTCACAGTCACCAGCTAGTCACCACCTCCTCACTACATTACCCATCATCCTCTCTGGCCCTCACCTGCATGCACTTACCTGACTCCTTACCTGCACGATACCTACCTGAACAACTTGTCTTCAGTCATCTGCTTCCTTCATCCATCTTCAGTCATTGCCTCGATCTCCATTTCAGAACAGACATCTATCCTGAACACTGTATTCATCAGTTACTCTCCTGCTTCCATCGCTGCCATCACATACTTCTGCAAATAAACCTGTTGATTACTTTACCTGTGTGAATCCTTTACCTGTGTGAAAAAATAAATCAGTGTTTACAACATTTATAATAAGTGCACCATATATGGTATAAATACTTATAAATATAACATATGTGTATATGTTATAACATTTAATAATCCATAAGCATTTCACAGATTCTATGTACACTAATTGTATAAAACAATTCTGTCAGTACACCATAAGTTCTAAAAATGAACTAGATCAATGTGATTAATGCCATTCATAGTTTCCATCCTTATGTTGTGTCTCCCTCTAGTGGGCAAGCAACATTTATTTATTATACGTGTTTCAAACACTTATGAAAATAACATATAATTATAAAATATATATAAATATAACATTCATGCATTTATAACATTTGGAATTTTCTGAAATATTTACTTTTATTTTATAATATTATAATTTGTGATTTTCCATTGATTAAATCATAATAAGTAGTTTACTTCATTATATATTTTTAATTCATGTTAAATTTTTTATTAACCACTGAAATCACTTGAAAATTAGTGGAACGTGTCCAGTTGAGTGTGCTTAGTACAGTAGAGGTGGGTTAATACATGTTTTAGTGTTTAAAAAAAACAAAAAAGGGTCACACATCCATAAGGAGACGGAATGTTGTAGGACCCTGAAATTTTAGGTTTTAGTGGTTTTAGAGGGGTCTGGTCCTGGTTTTGGGTGGTTTGGGTTAGGTTTTAGTGGTTTTGGAGGGGTCTGGTCCTGGTTTTGGGTGGTTTGGGTAAGGTTTTAGTGGTTTTGGAGGGGTCTGGTCCTAGTTTTGGGTGGTTTGGGTTAGGTTTTAGTGGTTTTGGAGGGGTCTGGTCCTGGTTTTGGGTGGTTTGGGTTAGGTTTTAGTGGTTTTGGAGGGGTCTGGTCCTGGTTTTGGGTGGTTTGGGTTAGGTTTTAGTGGTTTTGGAGGGGTCTTGTCCTGGTTTTGGGTGGTTTGGGTTAGGTTTTAGTGGTTTTGGAGGGGTCTGGTCCTGGTTTTGGGTGGTTTGGGTAAGGTTTTAGTGGTTTTGGAGGGGTCTGGTCCTGGTTTTGGGTGGTTTGGGTAAGGTTTTAGTGGTTTTGGAGGGGTCTGGTCCTAGTTTTGGGTGGTTTGGGTTAGGTTTTAGTGGTTTTGGAGGGGTCTGGTCCTGGTTTTGGGTGGTTTGGGTTAGGTTTTAGTGGTTTTGGAGGGGTCTGGTCCTGGTTTTGGGTGGTTTGGGTTAGGTTTTAGTGGTTTTGGAGGGGTCTGGTCCTGGTTTTGGGTGGTTTGGGTTAGGTTTTAGTGGTTTTGGAGGGGTCTGGTCCTAGTTTTGGGTGGTTTGGGTAAGGTTTTAGTGGTTTTGGAGGGGTCTGGTCCTGGTTTTGGGTGGTTTGGGTTAGGTTTTAGTGGTTTTGGAGGGGTCTGGTCCTGGTTTTGGGTGGTTTGGGTAAGGTTTTAGTGGTTTTGGAGGGGTCTGGTCCTGGTTTTGGGTGGTTTGGGTTAGGTTTTAGTGGTTTTGGAGGGGTCTGGTCCTGGTTTTGGGTGGTTTGGGTTAGGTTTTAGTGGTTTTGGAGGGGTCTGGTCCTGGTTTTGAGTGGTTTGGGTGGTTTGGGTTAGGTTTTAGTGGTTTTGGAGGGGTCTGGTCCTGGTTTTGAGTGGTTTTGGGTGGTTTGGGTTAGGTTTTAGTGGTTTTGGGGGGGGGGGTGTCTGGTCCTGGTTTTGAGTGGTTTTGGGTGGTTTGGGTTAGGTTTTAGTGGTTTTAGAGAGGTCTGGTCCTGGTTTTGAGTGGTTTGGGTTAGGTTTTAGTGGTTTTGGAGGGGTCTGGTCCTGGTTTTGAGTGGTTTTGGGTGGTTTGGGTTAGGTTTTAGTGGTTTTGGAGGGGTCTGGTCCTGGTTTTGAGTGGTTTTGGGTGGTTTGGGTTAGGTTTTAGTGGTTTTGGAGGGGTCTGGTCCTGGTTTTGAGTGGTTTTGGGTGGTTTGAAAATATTGAGATATTGATAGATGGCTGAATTAGAATTATAGAATATAGAGTTAGAGTGTCAATATCTCATGACCCACACATAACAGAGACATCAGAGTAGACTCCTTGGAAACCTCCTTGGTTCTCACCTTTCCAACGAGTCTACTCTGATGTCTCTGTTATGTGGGGGTAATGAGATATTCACACTCTAATTCTTAACTGGAAGTGGCCGTATCTCCTAATTAGAAGTTCTCATTGAATCATGAGAGGAGTTATAAGTTCCGAGAAGCTTTGGCATGGCATGATAAATATCTAAAAGTTGTTGCCGATCATAAGCAATCAACGAGTGACAACGTAGAAGCAGCAAAGTCAATAAAAACATAACAAGTAATGCAATGGGTAGACGGCAAGCCGCACACACCGGCGACATCTTCAACCTTCATGATTTATATATTTATATAATGATGTTGATGTTCCAAAACAAGTAGCGTAGCGAAATACAGTTTCTGTCGTGTTTTATTTGGCATTTTGTAAAATCCCACTGATTTCTGTTGGAGGACTCATTGCTCGTTGATATTACTGCGCTTCAGACTCAAATATCGAGCGG